>CAWUFW010011765.1:0-175000 GCA_963921515.1 Calotriton arnoldi
GTGGTACACTGGATTTCGGTAAAGACTAAGGGCCCCATTACGATGGCGGGCGGACTTTGTCCACCAGCCACCGTAACGGTAAACGGGACCGACCGCCAGAGGTGCGGCGGTCCCGCTTATGGCAGCTAGGATGCGACCGCCACCCTGGCGGTCGCATCCCGCACCTTTACATTGCGGCGGGCGGTGCTGTGAGCAGCACCCGCCGCAATGTAGAATATGCATGTTGTGCATTGGCATGCACAACGTGACATGCACCGCGCGGTGCCTGCCACCTTGTGCATGCCAATGAAGGGGGGTACCATGGGTACCCCCAAGTGCAGCCATCCACCCCCCACCCCCACCGGGGGCCCGCAACAGGACCCCAAAGCTATTTACAGTGTGCCTTTCCATGGCGGAGTCTCCGCCATGGAAAGGCATACACACCGCAGGCATGCTAATATGGATGGCGGTGCCTGCAAGGCAAAGCCACCATATTGTCTGCCTTTTCCGCCCGGCCGGCAATCCGACCGGCGGAAAAGCTTCGGACGGACTTTCCGTCCACCGCAGTACCCCTCGCCATACTAATATGACGGGGGTGAAACAGGACATTTGGCGGGTGGATCGCCACCGCCGGCCCGGCGGTGGCCACTGCCAGCCCGGCGGTGGCGATCCGCCCGATATCCTAATAGGCCCCTAACTTTTGGAACTAATATGTTACGACAGAATATCATAATGTTAAGGAGAGTGAACTGGGTGGGTAGCTCGAAAAAACAATATCAGGGAGATTGTGTTGTGGTGAATTTTCGTAGCAGGGAGTTGGTAGGGAAGTTGATGGAAGTTTTTTTAAATAATCCTACTGAGCCTTGCTTTAACGGACATGATTGTATAACTGCTGTTCCTCTTGGCTTCTTTTATAGGCCTAGAAATAGCAAATCAAATACAATTTACGGGTACAACCCAATTTTATTCGCTCCCTCATATAACAAGTATGCACCCCTGAGAAGATGTAGCGAAATTGATTGACAGAGGGAGGATGTGGATGAGCCACTAGTTAGTAATATGGATTATATCTCAAGCTGTAACGAGTTAGAGGCTGATCTGAGTGAACAAATTCATGGGGAGGATCTGGGCGCGCCATCGGTTAGCAATAAGGTCCATATTTTTTCCTGCAATCTGGTGGAGGTCGAACCTGGTATACGAACTTACGAGCTCTTACAAATTATGACTTGGAACGTGGCAGGGATTAAAAATAAGATCAATGACGAAGAATGGCTAAAAACAATAGAGGGGTGTGCTTTAACCTTGATACAGGAAACCTGGCATACTGAGTCTTTTTTTATAAATGGCTTTCAAACGATCTGTACTAAGGCTAGCCCCTCTAGAATGTGGAGAGCAAAAGGAGGCTTAGCGGCCTTAATTGCTGTAACCTCGCCTTTAATACTAAGGAAAGCCAATATTACGTCACAATATTATCAGCTTTTACATTTTTATTTGGGGGGGGAAACAGTCTATAATTGTAATAAATTTTTATAATAACATCTTCGATAACACAAGATTTAGGGTTATCAAGTTACTAGAAGAAGACTTGGACTGTTTTATAAAAGGAGTGGGAGGGATTATATACTCGTTTGGGCGGGTGATTTCAATTGTGATAAATGCGAAATTGTAGCGGGAGAACCATGTGGATATTGTGATCGTTTTGGTGACAAAATTCCCCGTTTCCCACATGACTCCTATGGGGAAGCTATCAACAATGCTATTCATAAATATAATCTAGCTGTTATGGAACCAGACAACCTTGATGGAGAAACAGTTACCCAAACATACGTAGGGGCTAGGTCATCCTCGAACATTGACCATGTTATTGTATCAGATAATTGCAGGGGTCTGGTGGAAAAACTCCTGATCAATGTAAACTTGCTTAGCGACCACCACCCGCTGATTATGTCTTTGAGGCTTAGCCTGACACGACAAGAAAGAGGGAAGGCAGCGGACATAAATATCAAGACTCAAGGTAACAACGGAGTCTCCATAAAATGGTCGGGTGTGAA
This sequence comes from Calotriton arnoldi, assembly GCA_963921515.1. Lineage (NCBI taxonomy): Eukaryota > Metazoa > Chordata > Amphibia > Caudata > Salamandridae > Calotriton > Calotriton arnoldi. The sequence continues at coordinate 2,031 of CAWUFW010011765.1, forward strand.
CCCAACCATCTTTATGGATAACCTTAAAGGAAAAAACAAAAAGATATAAATATCTGTCTGGACAGTTCCTCTATAAGGGGCCCATTACGATACCCGGCGTAAAAAATCCGCCAGGCATGGAAGCGGCAAAAATCCGCCCGCACACACCGTCTGAACACCGACCACGCCATTACGATTACACAAACCGAAAACCGCCATCGGCGGAAAAATCACACAAAATACCGCCCGCCATCGTCCGAGTCGGAGTCAAACCGCCCGCCACGGACGGAAACACGCCCGACAACACAAAACCGCCCGCCCTCATGGCCGACACACCGCACGTGAGATTACGATCGCACCGCCATGAGCGCGGGAAAACTACAAATATACCGCCCGCCAGCGCAAACAACGCCGATGAGAATCGACACGGCAGAAGCCATGGCGCCCACGTCCCTGCACAGAAACCATCCGCTCACAAAACCAATCGCACACAACATGGCCAACAAGTCCACACAGCAAGGCACGCACAAATACACAAGCACAGTACACATCCCGAAAACACCCCCTGGACAAACAAAAACTACAAAGGCCAGAACCCCAGACACAACACACCTGAAAACAACAGACCATGAGGACACACCCACATAGGTAAGTACAAAAGCAGCACTCCCACAGACCACAACCCCTTGCAACATTGCAAACCAGAGAGGAGAGGAGAGGACACAGTGACACAGCAAGGACAGCAGCACACCACAGAAACGCACACATCACCACCACCACCACCACCACCACCACCACCACCACCACAAACCCCTGCACATTACACAACACACACCGCACCAGCACCACAAACACCATGGCACCACAAAGAATGCCCAAGTTCACGCCCATTGAGCTGACGGTCATGGTCGACGAGATCATCAAGGTGCACCCACAAATCTATGGGAACATGGTCCAGCACACACCACTAGCCACCAGAAACAGAATGTGGAACCGGATCGTAGACCAGGTCAATGCAGTCGGGACCCTGCCCAGGAACAGAGTCGAAATAAACAAACGGTGGAATGACGTCAAGAGCCTGGTCAAGAAGAAGGAGGGCAAAAACAGAGAGCTGGCAGCCGTCACTGGCGGAGGGAATCCCGCGCTCTTCAAGACCTTCAAAGCGTGGGAGGAGAAGGTGCGAGTCATCATACATCCCGAGATCCTCGCCGGATTAGCAGGGGGAGTGGAGGCTGGTAAGTACAAACTAATGTATACCAGCACACCGCTATGTACTCACATGCACCACCACCATGCCACAGCTCCCAGGGACAAACACCCCCATGTCCAGCACACAATACACAACACATCACACACACATGCAACAGACACCACCACACACAGCCCAAACAGAACAACTGTAAGATGCGTGGGGACATGTGTACACTCAGCCAGCCACGTAACCACCAACAGGTCCCCAAATATGCCAGAAGCGCCACAACGAGCACCCACCACACCCATGTGTCCACCACAGCTGCACTAACCGACAAGTAACAGATAAGTGGCAGGAACACAAAGTGCAGTGGGTGGGAGGGTGGACAGCCCAAGTACAACACACACCAGGCCCCTAGTCCCACAGCACAGCAAGGAGGAGCATCCCCCACACCCCACAGCCACGTGTCAGCCACCGCAGTGCACAACGACAGCCGAAAGGCAGACATCACGGTCCACAGCAATCGGTGTCAGTGGGTGTCCAGCCACCACCACGACCCACAACACCCCCCCACCCCCACAGACCTGCAACATGGAGCACCCCCGCTTAGAACCATGTGGCATCCAGTACAGTGCACGCCCGAACAACCTGCAGGTGGGAAACTGGACAGGGCTGGATTACTGGAGGCATGAGGACCGGAACACGACCAACACATGGGACATGTCACGTAGCAGACGAACACGCAGCACCGCCCACCATCACGAACAAGTGAACAATGTGCACACGGACATGAACAACAGACTCACACCCCACATGACCCATCACAGACATAGCAACACCCAAGGAGCCACGTCTGCATGCACAAGCCACACTGAATATAGTACCACACGGCAGCCACTGTGCAACTCATCACACACAACCGAAACACCATTGAAGTCCAGTCCATGTAGCCCCTACTGCCTGTCAACCACACACCCCACAACTACGCCTATGTAAGACAAACAACACTAGACGCAACAGAGCGGAACAACATAAATGCACACGAACACCACTGAACCCATCAAACACACAGACACACCATGCACATACAACATACCATCCATCCCATCCGTCAGCCCCAGTCTCATGAAAGGCATGTCATCCGCACAGCTGCCACACATACAGCAGTCACGCTAAGATACATGCCCATGACCAACCATGTGCCAGAAGTCAATGAAGCGCACGACACACTGTGAGCAACAACACACAACATGGGCCACACCCCCCGAGCACTGCAGTGATGCACATGGCACAGGGCAGCACGCACACCAAGGAGATGGGACAACTGCAATACGTTGGCTGGCACACAACCATCACTCACTCATAACGATGCGTCCAATGCCATGTCCAGTAATCACAACAGACAGCAAATATGCAGGCCATGTCAAGCATGCACACACCTCAAACCATGCACTGTCATGCTGCCACAACACATGTCACGTTCGGCACCCATGGCTAACAGCATGTACCCCAAAAGCATATTCCCTCCCAAATGCGAATCTGGGGCATGGCCCCCATGTTGCCATATGCGTTCCTAAGCGTTCCATTTGAACCCCAAAAGCATATTCCCTCCCAAATGCGAATCTGGGGCATGGCCCCCATGTTGCCATATGCGTTCCTAAGCGTCCCATCTGAACACCAAAAGCAAAGTACAAACCAGACCCAGGATGGGCCAGGAGCCCGCATACACCAGAGTCACAATAAGTAGGGGCACAGCAACACACCCATCGGCATGGCCAATCCGTCCCATGCCACATGTGCACAGCACACAGTCCCATTGCCAAGCACACACAACTACAAATGCTACAGCCACACACACGCCTCCGGGAAACCCATGTACGAGATTGCACGAACTGTTAATGTCAGACGACAAATACATACTTCGCCAGGTGCAACACAATAACAAATCTCATTCTCTCCACAGGTGACGAACTGCTGGATGCTGGGGATGGAGACAGCAGCCAGCACAGCCAGCCTACAAGCCCCCAACGAGGACACACGGATGTGGAGGATCTGTCCTCCTCTTCGGACACGGACCACCAAGCAGGCCCATCTGGTGTGGCAGGGCCCAGCCGCTCCCCAGGACCCCTCCTACCCACCAACCCATCATCCAGGGCTGCTGAACATTCCCAGCCCCCTGCTGCCACTGTCGTTGCGGCCACACCCACGGTCATTGCGGCCACACCCACGGTCATTGCAACCACTACCACTGCCGCAACCGCCACCATCGCCGCACCGACCACCACCGCCGCCACCACCACCACGTCTTCGCTGGCACCAGCCCCAGCGCAGGTGGTGGCCCGGCCGACTGGATCCACCCTGGGAGCCACAGCGAGGACCGTGGTGAGCAATGTGGCTAGTGGGCAGGCCGGTGGCAGCAGGACTGGTAGGAGGAGCAGGGTCAGGGAAACGCCAGCCTCCCCTGGGAGCCATGCCCTGCCTCAAATGGCCAGAGTCCTTGGGGCCTATGAAGAGGCCCAAGGACAATGGGCCAGGTCAGCTACAGACACGCGTGAGGTGCTGGGGGTGCTGAGGTCCATGGACGCCCGTATGGGCCAACTCGTGGACCTCATGGGCCAGCTGGTGGTGGCGGTGAGGTCACAGCCAGGGACAGCAGCTCCCCTCCGCCACCACCTGCCGGAGCGCAGGGTCGAGCAGCAGTGTCCAGTTCCCCTGCGTCCACAGCCAGTGAGCACACCTCAACCACCAGCATGTCGCAAGCAGGCACCCCCTCGCAAACGTGGAAGGGGCCGTCCGAAGTGGAAACAGGTCTCCCGGGAGGACTGCGCACGCTCCAGACGCAAGTGAGGCAGCCAGCCAGCCTTCCTTGACCACCCACTGCATTGACTTGGACTACGATCCCACTCCACACAGCCATCTGGATGGCATGTGTGTGTTGGACTATGGACATAGAACCAGTGGGTACACCCTGAGCATCACGCAGCCATGACCGACAGCTCATTGTCACTGCACGCACCACTTTTGTCATCACCTTACACACAATCACATGTCACAGTTTGAAATAAATGCACCTCTTACACAAACTGCTGTTTGTGCCCTGTGTTTTATTTGTACGGAATACAACGGCCACCTTGGGCGGAAAGGCACCTGATGCGTGGCATGGCAATGGAACCGGAGGGCCTGTAGGGACCTAGGGGTGGGAGACAGAACAGGAGCACATTCAATGAGTGTGTCACACACCCATCACACAGTACATGTCAACAACTACAAGCAATGTACACACATCGCACAGAGCAATAGGGCACAATGCCACAGCCACCAACAGTGGCATACTACCCTGGCCATGGAGCGTTGACACACAGCACGCAGTGAACAAACGGCCACTCTGACACAGCACACACACACCTGCACAGATACAGCCACATCAGCCGTCGTACATGGACACTCACCGTCAAGTGAAGTAGCGGGCGATGAGCTGCTGCCGCACATTCCCAGCTTCCTCCTCTCCGCTGTCCACCTCACTCGAGCTGTCCTGGTCTGCGGGCTGGGGCCCTGGTTGATCTCCGTCATCCACGATGAGGGGGATCTGCTTCCGAATGGCCAGATTGTGCAGCATGCAGCACGCCACCACTATCTGGCACACCTTCTGTGGGGAGTACGCCAGCGCACCTCCGGTGCGGTCCAGGCACCTGAACCTGGACTTGAGGAGGCCAAAGGTACGCTCGACCACACGTCTGGTCCTCCCATGTGCCTCATTGTAGCGATCGTCTGCTGGGGTGCGAGGATTCCTCAATGGACTGAGCAGCCATGCCCCATTCGGGTACGCAGAGTCACCTGGGTGTGAGGGACACAGAGAACCGTTGCTATTCCAACTGGACAGGGGACAGCATCGCACAACCAGCACGCTACACAACTCCACATACTCACCGACAATACAGCCACGATCCTGTTGCAGATTGGACATCAGTCGTGGCAAGATGCTGTTGCGCATTATGTGTGCGTCATGGGCCGAGCCTGGGAACTTTGCACACACGTGGGTGATCACCATGTCCGCAAGGCACACCACTTGCACATTCAGGGAGTGCGTGTGCTTCCTGTTGCGGTACAGGTGCTCAGTGGCCTGTGGTGGAACAAGGCCAACATGTGTGCAGTCAATGGCTCCAACGACGTGTGGGATTCTGCCAAGGGCATAGAATGCACCCTTCACTGCCGCCAATTCACGAGCCCTGGGGAAGCGGATGTACCTGTTTCGGTACAGCATCATGGCTGCCAGTACATCCCTCAGCACCTTGCTGAACATGGGCTGGGACATCCCTCCTCCACTGCCCACTGTGTGCTGGAATGACCCAGTGGCGAAGAAATGCATGGCGGCCATCACCTTAGCCGTGGGGGTGACAGCAGTCGGATACACCCTGCGGGGACGGAGATGGGGTTCTAACATGGCACACAGTCGATGCAGGGTTGGCCTGTCCAGCCGAAACTTCCTAATAACCTCTGTATCGTCCATGTCCGCCAGCAATTGGTATGGGCGGTCAATGTTCGGTCTCCGCCTAGGGAAAATGGCAGAGGACACATGTCAAAGCAACACAACACATAGCAATTTCGCATACACATCACTGACATGACTGAGCAAGCACATGAGCCACAGCCCAGCTGTCAAGCTGGGACGGCACGGCCACAATACACTTACACAGGTCTCCCAACAATGGCAATGGCTAGTGATACAAACCACTGCCATGTGCATGCACATGGGGATCTAGGCCCCAATGACTTGCGGGGCGTGCTGATGGGGACTGACTGCATATTCGTCAAGCGGCAACGCCACGGCAACATGAATGTCTGCTGAGCATGGAACTGCTTCCGAGGCTGGATGAGAATGGCACACGACGACGACGATGTGGGCACAGGCTGAGCGGCCAAAACAAGTGGGACCGGTGGCACGAGGGGATATGAGACAGTAGTAGGTGTCAGCACTGCACCCTATGTACAGCACTGTACGGATCACACCTCCCGAAACATTGACAGGTGTCCACATTGACAGCCCCATGCCAAGACGGCTGTGTGCTTGCAGTCACACGTCACAGGTGAGAGGTTACATTGCACGTGCCAGGTGGCAGACGTACATAGTGGGAGCTGGCATGTGTGTGCATGTGTCTCCTGTTCAGGATCCACCAGATGGGCGCTGACTCTGTACTGACCATTGGACACAGCATGTTCCGTGGAAGGCTTGTGTGTGTGGGATGGTGGCACTGGATGTGCCTCCGTTGGGTGGGGGGCCATGCACAGGGCGGGTACGTCGATGATTGCGCATTGTTGGTCACGGTGGGTGCACCAACTAAGATGTGTTGCCCTGTGTTCAATTCCTATGTCCGCATGATGATGGACTGTAGATGTGGGCAGACTACACATTGGTCGATGTGCTGTCTATATGCATGTGCCTTCACACCAGGCACAGCTGCCCCTGCACATGTGACCCCTGCTGGACTCGCTGCTGGGTCTGTGGAGCTGATGCACCTTCTGTGCGTGGGGCAGACAGCTCTCCTCACTTCCCTCATTGCGCATGTCATGACTTTGCCGCAGGTGACATGGATCATGGAGGGCCCACATGTACGCGTGGGTAGGCTACACATGATTGTTCACTGGTCGCCACCCCCAGTCAGTGTTTCGAATGGGAAGGTTGTCGTGCTGGTGGTATATTCGATGTGGCGGATGGGCGGGCCTAGGTGCGGGCTTACATTCCGGACATGGGGGGTAGTTGGATTGGCGACTAGTTGCAGTACACATGGGACACGTCTCTTCCTTTCCACATCTGGGTCATCCCTTGTACTCACTGACAGTGATACAGTCATCTTCGCCCCAGCCCTCATGTCCTCCCCTCGCTCCCCCAATATGCATGTGCACCTGCGAGGCTAGCGCTTGCACAGGCAGCCCCAAGCTCGCACCAGAGAGGGCAAGGAGTGTATGTGTGGGTCCAGTTGCACGAGTGGGCTGTCTCAGGGTATGATGTGTTGCGGGACGCCGTCCACCTGCGTGGTGCCCCAAATGGAGACCCGGCCTGCATGGACTATGCATCACAGTCTTCGCCTTCCGGATCCGCCACCTGCGACACCCAGTGGCTGTGGCTGCCCTTGCAGCCATGCCGCGTCCGTCTGTGACTGATGGCCCACACATTCACTCTTTGGCCTCTCTGGGGAGGGCTCGGGGGTGGTGGCGCACGCGCTTGCACTTAGTCGCAAGTGGCATGTGGCGTGGTTGGTATAATGGGCAATGGATGGGATGGTGCGAGCCACCTCCCGTGACGTCAGTGCTGCTCGTGCTGTGGTGCGTCCCCCTACACTTCCATTTGACTTGTGCCATGCTAGACGTTGAGGTTCTATTGCCTGCGTGATATGACCAGGAGGAGCGCGAGGAGACCTCTCACACACCATGCTCCACTGCCATCCCGTGCCCTGTATCGCCTGTGCGGATTGACTATGTTGGGGTTACACCTGGTCGACTGGGGCTGTGTGTGCCTTGTCAAGGGGCATGGCGGGCGCACAACAGGATCCAGCTTGTCCACAGAGGGTGGGCTGAGGTGCGCCTGGTACCGCTTTGTACGTGTGCCCGGCTGCTGTGCACACACGTGTTCACTCCCCCCCGACAGGTGTCCTCTCACAATGCCCAGGGAAGCGGTGGTGTACTGTTCATGACCCCTCCCGACACGGCGTGCTCCAACTTGGCATGTGCGCATCTACCCGTCACACCCACCCACCTGAGCACTGCGTCCATACGACTTCACACGACACATGTGTGTCTTCCACAGTTGTGCTACTCATTTGCGTTGACATCCAATACCAGTGGACTACATGGTCATGTCACGACTGCCGTGTACTTCACATTCTCTCATCCTCTCTCATTCGTACTTGTGAAATGAGTCAGCGGAGACAGTTTTGGTTTCAAACATTATATTGAGTCTTCTGTCCTCTGTGATGCAGTATAGTGGACACTACTGGCAGCGGAATACATGTTGAGGATATACTGAGCATGATTTCAAATGGGATAGGGTGTGGGGTTACATGTGACTGGCTGTTGCATGTGGGATGTGGGCTTCAGAGTTACATCTGCTTGGCCAAGGCTGTGCTAATGTACATTTACGTATAGCTGCGGAGCTGCGGACTTTGACACAGACGGTATACATGTAGCCTACCAGACCGCTTGGCATCATGGGCACAGTCCATCTCAGTTCCATGTGACAGGTTTGCTGCGGTTGTTCCTCATGCACGCGTGCATGTGAGATGACATCAGGGCATGGGCTTGCGTGCATGCAGCGGCGTGCCACTTGTTGTTGCAATGTGGTGGTTACTGGACATGTCACAGTCACTGGGGTCGTGTTGTTGTTGTATGCACTTGTCTTCCATGCAAAGGTCCTGGTATGGGATTCCCGGGGCGGGGGTGGGAGGGGTGCAGCACCCACAGACTCCAGGCGACCTATTCATGTCCACTGAGCGGTGTGTGTGTCCATGGGCGCTGGATCCATGTCGTGTCCTGGTTGTTCGTGCAGTTCCGTCCATGTGGGTGCGATACACAGACCCCATGCCACTGCCTCCCACGATGCATGCGGTGTTCCTGGATGTGATGGGGAACAGTGTGCATGTCCCGGTCATATCCGATGTCATGGCGATGTCGTTGATGGTGTGGTTACAGTTGCCGGTCGTTTGGTATGGCTGTTGTGGTGGTGACTGGCCAGTCCGTGCGGAAGCTAAGCATGGGTGCGGGGTTGGACATCATAGGTCAATCGGGGAACCTGCGTTGTGGTCCGACGAATTTACAGGTTGTCAGGTATGCGATGCCGTCCAGCAGGGCTTCCATGTCATTGGTGGTGTACATGTTTGCCAGCCAATGTAGCGGATGGTGGCTGTCAAGGTGTTGTTCGTAAGTTGTCCCTTGGAGGACCATGATGGGGCATGCTGGGTGACATTCGATGTAGCTGTTCTCGATGATCCGTCGTGTGGAGGCACAGTGGTCCCATTTCAGTGCGGGTGCGATGTTGGCCACATACGCCATGCCCCCATAGGCAGAGCAGGCCCTGTCGTGTGCGTCCAGAGGGAGGAGTAGTGGTAGCAGGTCCGCCTTCAGACATGCCGGGTTGGAGAGGCATATCTCCACTGGATGCTGGTAGGGACACCTCCGACAGTAGAAGACGGGCATGACGCAGCTGAACAATGTGATGCGGTAAGTCAGTCGGTAACTTACGTTCAGCAGGGACAGGAGATCGCATCCCAATGTATGTAACAGGTTGGTTTTGTACAGCTTGAGCTGTCCGGCGTAGTTGGGTAGGTGTGTTGCGGTTGCCATTTCGCAGCGGTGCGTTGTGGTGGCGTGCTCCGGCTGTGTGTGCAGTCTGCAATGTGCACGCTCCGAGGTTGCTGTGAGCTCTGTGTAGTCGTAGGGAGACAGGACTTGTGTTCTGTTGGCTTGTTTGGAGGACACGGGCCCTCATCCCACATGCTTCTCAGACAGTTCAAGGTCAGTGATGTGTGACTCCTTCCAATTAACTTGCATGTGGCCGACATGGGGGAGTGTTATTTTTTTCTTCCCCGTCCGTTGTGTGCTTCTGTGATATGCGCTATCTGCCCTGTGGTCGGTCTCCTCGGCATGCCTGTGTTGGTCTATTCTTGGACAATGGCTGTATTCACCGGCTTCTGTCGTAGGGCTGTGGTTTCGGAGTTGGAATGGAAGGTCATTCAGTGCTGTCTGCTCTCCCTTGTGTGGGCGGCAGGCTGCCTTTCCGCTCTGCGTTGGGCCTTGTGTGTGGATGTTATTCTTGGGCCACCTGTTGTCGGTCCCCGGGCTCTTTGGTGTTCCGTTTTATATGTCTTGTTCATATGTGCAGGGTGGTATGGGTGTTTCAGTGTGGTACTGGCGTTCCTCTTCCCGAAGGGGCCCTGCTTCTCCTAGTTGGTGTTGCCGCCGCTGTGTGCTACGCCATGTTTGTTACACTGGGGTGTGTCCTGCTGTTGCGTGACTTCACTGACATGTGTGCGTCGGTTGTGTGGCGTTGGGTGTTGTCCGTGAATTGGGCGTTGGGGACATGTCTGTGGCAGGCCTGTCACGTGTCATGTGCGTTCGGGGTGGGGCTGATGTGTGTGCTGCTTGGTTGTGTCCCTGTGTCTGTGTGCGACGCATGCATGGCGCTGCGGTTGGCCTCTGCGTTGTGCGCATGTGTGGCGGCGTCATCGGCGCTTTGGGGCCGTGACGGGGTGGTTGGTTCCTAGTCCCAGGTGGTGTGTACACATGTGTTATGCGATGTTACGATTTGGCCTGTGTGTCATATGTGGATGCAATGGTGGATGTGTAGTGTACACGCGCTGGTGGGCGGTTGTCCGCTTTTTCCGCCCTTGCACTGTGTGCGCTGTTTGCGTGCACTTGTTGTGTGTGTGCCTACCTGCGTCTCCGCGGTACGTTGCGTCCTTGGTGGTGCATCAGCAGGAGCATGGGGAGGGCCTGCAGTGCTGGATTCATGCTCGGGGAGCCGCTTCTTCGTTGTCCGTGCTCGGCGTCCGTGTTACCGCTTCGGTTTGTCGTACGGTATCTCTTGGCCGTGGGAGCCGTTTGTTTGCGGCATCGTAATTTATACGCCGGGCGGGACGTGTTTCGTCGGACGGTGTGTGTCAATTAGGCTGCGCCGCTACGTGTACGGGCGCACTTTGATGGCGGACGGTGTTGCTGGCTTGCCGGCGGTGTTTGGCCTACTTTTCGCATCGTAATTGGGCGGGCGTGTGGACTGCTGCGTGCCGGCGGTAACTGGTGGTTTTTGCATCCGCCAGCACGGCGGTTGTGCTTCCGCCCGACATCGTAATGAGCCCCTAAATTCGGTAATTATAAGCACCTTTAATAATATCACAACCGAAATAGCGGGTGATTTAATAGCTAAAAGGAGGAAGAATGAACGCAATTATAACCCCAGATGGTTTAATCAGGAGTGTTCAAGGTTAAATAGGGAATTAAAAACAGCCCTGAAAGTTAAACCAAGGGACAGTGCTAGGATTAGCATTTTGAGGAGAGGTTATAAAAACACCATGAACCAAAGGAAAACAGAGATTCGTGAGGAGGCCTGGGAAAAATTAATCCAGGCTGCAGAGACTCAAGATGCAGTTTTATTCTGGAAAACAATTGACCACCCTTTTTTCATGGAGAACACTGCAGTGAAAATTGACTTTGCTGTTCCCCCTGGAAGATTGGATAACGCATTTCGAGGGCATTTTTAATCCAGAAGCTGCTAAAGTCACTAAACGTAAAAATGGTAAATTTATACTAGTGGAATCCGTTAAATCACCCCCAATAACGCCAGATGAAATTAAATCTGCCCTACAAAAAGCGCCAATGGTAAGGCCGCGGGATCGGATGGGGTACCCATCGACGTTTTTAAATATAATATTGATTTCTGGACCCCTATTTTATTAAATGTTTTTAATGCCACTTTAGGAGGAGTGCTGCCTGCATCCTGGGTAGAAAGTGTTATTGTACCTATTTTTAAAAAGGGGATAGAGGGAAGGCTAATTGCTACCGTCCCATATCCCTTCTCGACTCAACCTCCAAACTGATGGTACAGAATCATGATGGGGAGATTAGAAAACTGGGCCACTGAGAATAACATCTTAACAGAGGCCCAGTATGGATTCAGAAGGGGTATTGGGACGGTGGAACAATGTGCAAATTTGGAGCTATTGATAGGAAAATATACATTAGCTAAGGAACGGGTTTTACATCTTTGTTTCTTAGATCTCACTAGCACTTTCGATCTTGTAAACCATGCCAAATTATGGCAAACATTGAAAGGGCTAGGCGCCCCAATTGATATCATTACATATTTATCCCAGATTTATAAATTTGTAACCTCTAGAGTACGGTTTGGTACGATGGGTGAATGTACCCCGGATTTCAGGGTAACGCGCGGAATACGACAAGGATGCGTTCTAGCGCCCCTCCTATTTTCTCTATATATTAATAATGTGGATCCCTTTTTGCAAAACCAAACAGTAGATGCCCCAAAAGTTGGGGCACGCCCCACTCCAGTCCTTCTATATGCAGACGACGCTGTCCTATTATCAAGGACAGCGAACGGTCTGCAATGTCTAATAGAAAAATTTGCGTTGTATATGTCCGAAAAAGATCTCCAGTTAAATCTTAAAAAAACTTGTATTATGACATGCGGGAGGAATAGGCTGAAGAATAGACAACACCATATGGGAGAGGCTGTTATAAATAGAGTTTCAACTTTTTCATATCTGTGATTACTTTTTAATAGGAGCGGTACCTGGAACACGCATATAGAATCTTGTAATTTGACATTTTTAAGAACAATGGAGGGTATTTTTAGATTCTCTGCAAAAATAGGAAACAAACCCATACGGGAAATTCTCGCCCTGTATAAAAGTAAGTGTGTTTCAGGTGTCTGCTTTGGGGCAGCTATATGGGGGAGAGCCTACACTGCTTCTTTACAAATCCAAGAAAACACATTTTTAAAAAGAGTGTTGGCAGTCCCAAGTTCCACAGCCAATTACATAGTTCACAAAGAATTGTCCGTACCGTATTTCAGCGATCTCATAAATACGGCAGGACTCACCTTTTGGCAAGGGATATGGGCGAAAGATGAGACCAAGTTTACCAAGGATTTAATCATGGGCTGCTTGGCCCTCGACCATAGTAGAAAAATTCCCTGGCTAGAGCATATTCATACCCTTTTAACATGTTGTAAGGTAGACCTTGATAGAAAGAACCCCGTGCTCATTCAGGACTATAGTAAAAGTGACCTGAAGACAAGATATATCACTGTTAGGGAATGTGCAGGAGATGCTGAAGTCAGGCTAAATCAAAGTGTTATTACTTATTGCGAACGCACATCTGTGATAAGCACACAAACATACCTAACCTTGGTAAGAAACATCCAACATAGATTCTACTTAACGAGGCTCAGGCTGGGCACACTACATCATATAATAGCATTTCCCAAAATGGAAAAGTGGTGTCATAACCTCCCGAACTGTCCGTGTGACGGAAAGTCCCCCCAGTCCACGATGCATTTTATACTTTTCTGTAGCTTTTATAGAGATATCCGGAAATTTGTCTTAAAACCACTCTTTTTATCTAATACTCTTTTTCATTATAAACATGCTTTTAACTTTATATGTTGCCTGGAAGATGAAAAAACAATGAATGCTGTTATTCTCTTTATACAAATGGCAATCAGGAGAAGAAAGGATTATTCACATCTGGATGCTCTTACATATGAAAAACCTGATGGCTGTATTTAGTTGTGTCATCCTTCTTATCCTGATATATGTCAACACCTTGCACTTTATGTATTTTTATGATATAGGCTATTTCGCACTTAAAACAATGTATAAATGTGTATTTTACCTTGAAGTATTGAGTGATTATGAAATATGCTATTTTTAACTTGTATGGATCTAGAAATGTTTATAATTTGAATATGTTATATGGTAAAGAAGTAATGATTAACTGTTTTCTCTGATTAGAATGCTTTTATGGATGTACATTTTACACCGAATAAAGCTGATTTGACTTGACTTGATACTCCATCAGCAAAGTTCATTTGTACATGTGGCCCACAGTGGCATTGGTGGTCTCGACATGTGCAGTTTGTTGTATTGTGTTGCGCATATGCCATGTAGTATGGCGCAAGTATGTAGGCCCACACAACTATGTATGCACTGTCTCATTCAACCCAAGACTGGTATGTCAATGTATTCCTACATAATTAACTGCCATGAGGTCTGTCATGTGCTTGAAAAGGTCTTACCGACCAGTAGATCAGTCCCATAGGTCCCATTCTAGAAGCGATCATTGATGGCGGAATGCTGGAAGATGAAGGAGTCGTGCACTGCCAGGGTACTTGGCAAGGACATGTATGAAGCGGCCCGGCTGGTCCACGATTGCATGCACGTTCATCAAATAGGTGTGCTTCCTGTTGCAGTTGATGTGTGATGTTGCCGCTGGAGGCACATGTTGCTCATGGGTGCAGTCCATTGCCTCCAACACGTGGAAATCCTGCAATAGCATAACAAACCTTGCTTGTTTTCCTCTTGTTGCTGCGCTGTGTTGGAAAAGTATTGTAACTGTGGTGTGAGGCTTATAATGGCATCCAGGACGGAGGGAAGGAACCTTGAGAAGTATGCCTGGGATACTCCTGTCATTCTGGCTGTGGTGGGTTGGAAAATTCCAGACACCAGCATGTGCAGGACAGCCAGTAGCTTGGCCTGTGGAGGTATGTTGGTGCAGTGCTAAAATGTTGGCTGCAGTCTTGGTGCAATATGGTGCAAGAGGTGGACAATGGACTCCATCCTGAGTAGGCCTAGGAATGGAAATAAGATAAAAACATATAGAAAAAACACCAGATATTACTATCTAACATCTAACTACCTTCCCCCTGTACCTTACAATAAACGTAGCCACCTATATACTAAGTAATGCAGCTCTTCCTTGCTCCACAGACTGTAGAAACATACATACAACTGTGAGCGTCAAGCTGAAAACAGAAAAAGGGCACTATTCTCCATTAATGATAAACTGTGGGAAAATAATGTGTACATTTAAAAAAAAAAATATGTTACATATTACAATAAATGTGTTTATATTTTTCTAAAATATGCTATATTATTTAAGATTTTGTACATTTTTTGGTAGTTTTCTACCATGTTTAAATAACTAATATAAATATTAAACCTTTTTATTACATTTACATTTTATACATTTTGTGTTATAACGTAATTTTTACAAATAAATTATTTTAATTAATACATAATATTTTAGAAATCTGATAATATATATTTGTATATAATTTAAAAACAATTCATGAATATCAACTTTTTTACATAAATTAATTCCTTTTAATTCTTAATATTCAACTACTACAATTAATAGCTAAGTATTAATACACCTCTCCAACAAATACCCCAATATCCCTTGCATCCCATCTCTATATACTAATTTGACTTTTTTTATACATTTTACTTTTAATATTAATATTATTTTTACTAAATTCCAAATATTCCACATTAATGCAAAAGTATTAAAAGTAACACCTGAGTATTAATACACTTCCCCACCCAAAAACAAAGTTCCTTAAATTCTGGTTGTGGAGCATTGTCTAGATCTGCGTCAAAGATGCGCTGCACAGCAGAAGCAATGCATCGGTTCCAAGATGTGCCCAGGCTACGTCACGAGGTCCTGTTGTGGTATCATTGAGGATCCCGTCGACAGGGCTTGCACTGTGAAGTCCTGGCGTAAGGGGTTTGCAGCGCGCATCTGGCAATCCGAGAAGCTGCGAGGCTGCTAAGAAGATTCTGGTGTGGTCAAGGCTGCTGTTGACAAGAGATACGAAATCCTGGGCTGGAGATGCGCCACGACATCGGTGATTCATCAGTTCCGAAGGATGCAGGGGTGACGCGGGTCTTTGTGACGTGTCCAATCCCAACAGCAGCGGCAATACATCAGTTCTACTAGATGATGCACCGCTCAGCCGAGGAGCTGCATCAGTTCTACTCAGGGATGCACCGCTCAGCAGAGAATATTTGTTGGTTCTGCTACCAAGCACCTTATGCCCTCTTCCAAGAGTCCAGGACTGGGATGGCACCTCTTGGCATGGAAAAGTCACAGATGGCAGAGTCCAGGTTCAAGATTGCTCGAAGCCTGTTACATCCCGAGGCTTCAGATCAGGAGGCCAGCCAACTAGCCCTTGGAGTCAATCTGGGTTCTGGGTTCAAGAGATACAGGTCCAGTCCTTCTCACCCTGGCAAGAGGGCAGGAGGAAGCAGGTTAGCACAGCAAACAGGAGTCCAGTAGATTAACAGTCCAGCAGAGAGGCAGTCCTTTGGCAGCACAGCAGTCCTTTCTGACAGAGTATCCACAGGTCCAGAAGTGTATGAAGTGGTGGTGTCTGAGGTCCTTCTTTTATACACAGTTGTGCCTTTGAAGTACAGAGAAACTTCTAGAGGCATGCCTTTGAAATGCACAAATTCCCTGCCTCTGTGGAGACAGGACACAGCCTAATCAGGTGTAAGTGAGGCTGGGCCCAGCTCCTCTGACCCATCCTGTCAGTGATTGACCATCTCGTCACACTTAAGCTCCCATTGCGTGTGGCTGTCTAAGAGGGATACACAAAGCCAACTTCCAACTACACCCAGTTATGTGACCAGAGACAGGCTGTATGCACCAAATGGCTAAGGCAAGAAAAGGCCAATTTCTTAAAAGTGGCATTTTGAGAATTGTAATTTAAAATCTGACTTCACCATAAGTTAGGATTTTAAATTAGAATTCCAGAGACACCAAACTTGTATCTTCCCATTTGGAAATTACATTAATAAAATGTAATAAGGTAATCCCAATGTTAACTTATAGGAGATATGGGCTTTGTACCAGTGAAAAATGAATTTAAGAGTTCTTCACTACTAGGCTGTCTAAAAGTATATGTCCTTCTTTTTAAATACATTGCCCCCTGCCCTCTGGGCTGTTCAGGGCCTGACTTTGGAGTGACTCATATATATTAAAAGGGAAGATTTGGGCCAGGCAAAAGGTTTATTTTACCAGGTTGAAATGGCAGGGTAAATCTACATACACGGGCTCTGCAATGCCAGGCCTGAGACATGTTTAAAGGGCTACTTGAGTGAGTGGCACAATCAGGCCCACTAGTACCATTGATTTTACAGGACCTGGATACATGTAGTGCACTCTACTAAGGACTTATAAGTAACTTCAACATGCCGATTGGGTATGCGCCCAAGTTACCATGCTATAGGAGAGACCACAAGCCCTTTAGCACGGGTTAACAGTGGTAAAGTCCACAGAGTACTAAGGCCAGCAAAAACAAAGTCAGCAAAAACAGGAGGTCTGCAGGCAAAAAGTTAGGGGGAAGCCACGCCAAGGATGCCAGGTCTAACAATTAGGATAGTTGATCTCATATTAGAATAGTGCAGGAAAAGTAGGTTTGGATAGGGTAATCAAAGGTTAATGTCTTTACTGTTCTTAATAAAGATACAAAATCTGTGGTGGTGGTTAGCCCCTAGCTGCTGAGGCTTTTGCACACCATTGCTGAATTTTGTTGGGGCTATTTGGGGTATTTAGTGGTTTGGCCATTATCACTTTTTTTCCAGATACGGTATCCATACCAAATGTATGCCATTTTTTCCCTATATAAGGATAATTCTAAAGGTACCCAGTGTTTGTGGATTCCCCTGGAGGGAACCAAGGACATAGGCAAAATATAGCTACATTTTGAGTTTTTGGGGAAAAAATTGGAAAAAGTGCTGTACAAAAAAGTGTCTGTTTCTTCCCCCAAAAAATGGCACCAACAGAAACTTTGCTGTGCTGAAGTCACCATTTTCCAGGTTTTTAGGAACATGTAGCGCTGAATCAAAAAACATATCTTCTTTGCCAATTTTTCAGTTAAGGCAGTTTTCGAAGAGGAGGCTAATTTTTTTTAAATTGAGCACTTTCAACCTACTTCCAGTTTGTGGTGAAAACTGGTGTGAAATCCATAGGTAATCCATGAAAGCTTTAGATATGTGTAAAGGAGACAAAAAGTTTACATTCAGCAAGGAGTCATTTGTGTAGGTTCCTCAGGTTTTCTTAAACAATCTGTTTAAAAAAAAAAGAAAATGAGCAGAAAAAACGGCCATTTGTAGCAGCATTTTTATCTGTAACTTCTTGTTACAATGACTGATTTACAAAAGTAATATACCACTAGGTCTGCTAAACACCTCTGCTAGTGAGGATCTATAGGGTTCATAGGTTTTCCAAGAATTGGAGGTACCCACAGCCAACAACTGAGCTTAACCTTACAATGATTTTTCATTGAGTATTAAGTAAAGAGCAGTTCATATGGTAAAATATAAAGAGTGAACGATGGGTAGCAAGGAAATCTATGTATTTCTGAAATGAACACTAGATATAAAGTTTAGGAGACTTGGCATTTGTACATCTCAGAATTTGTGGGTACCCCTTCTAGCATTAGAATTAGAGGGCATTTTAAAAAAAATCTCTTTCTTAAACACTGGATTACATTTGGAATGCACAAATGCAGAGACATCCAACAGGTAATAACAAATGCTCTACTATTCTGTATTCCCACATGTCTCCCGATGAAAATGGTACCTTATTTGTGGGGGTAGGCCTGGTGCCCACAACAGCAAAAGATCCAAAACTCAGCATAGACTAATCACCTTTTCCACTGACAACTGATTTTTTTTGCAATGGGGGTAGCTGTGGATTTTGAGCACTAGCTTAGCCGGCATACCCAGAAGCCTTTGGAAACTTCAAACTTTGACTAGAAATATGGTTTCCTCACATTTGTGTGAGGGAAATGTCTGGAATCTGTGAGGAACCACAGTTTTCCTACCACACAGCATTTCTCCAAGTCTCCTGATAAAAGTGGTACATTAGTTGTGTGGGTAGGCCTAGTGCCGGCAACAGGAAAGGGTCCAAAAACACAACGTGGACACATCACATTTTCCACTGAAAACTGGGCCTTTTTTGCAATGTGGGTGGCTTTTGATTTTGTGCCCTAGCTCACCTGGCACCTAGGGGAACCTTGCAAACCTGTACAAATTTTAAAACTAGATACCTAGAGGAATCCAGGGTGGGGTGACGTGCATGGCTTTCACCAAGTTTTCTTACTCAGAAGCATTTGTAAACCTCAATCTTTGACTAAAACACACATTTTCCTCTCATATCTGTGAGGAAAACCTCTCGAATCTGGGGGGAGACACAAGTTTCCTACCACCCAGCATTCCATCGAGTCTCCTGATAAAAAAGGGTACCTCATATGTGAGGGTAGACCTAGTGCCCCTGACAGGAATGGGCCAAAAATTAAACATAGGCACATCACATTTTTCCACCGAAAACTAACCTCTTTTTATCAAAGGGTGTAGCTGTGGATTTTGGACCCTAAACTTAGCGAGCACTTGGGTAAACTTAGCAAGCCTGTACTTTTTTGAAAAGTAGATACCAGTGCAAATCTAAGGGGTAACTTGTGAGGCTTTCACCAGGTTTATTACCTAGAAGCCCTTTCAAACTTCAAACATTGGCAAAAAATACACATTCATCTCATATATCTGTGCAGAAAAGTACTGGAATCTGCGGGGGATACACAACTTTTATACCACTCAGAGATCTCACACATCTCTTGCAAGTCTCTAGAAGTTTACATCACAGAAATTCAAAGAAAATGCTACTTTTAGGGATATTTTGAGGTATGCAGAGCACTGTAGGCAAAAAGAAAAGTCATGGGATCCATGCAAGGCATACCCACTGGACTGCCCTTGATGCCTAGTATTCCAAAGTTTCTGGGTCTGGCAGTTTTACCCCGGTGGTAGCCTACCCGAGCCCAAAAAGTGCAGCCATTTAAACTAGCAAGTGGGATGATATTGGGATTTAGCGCCAATCTCCTGGCCTATGTGTAAAAAATAACACCCAAAAGAATCAAATGTCCTCTGGCTTGTGATTGGATGTTTTAGTCCGCAGGAGAGAAGAAAAATCTTGTGACTTTCAGCGTGAGAGTGGGGCCTGATATCAGGATGGGCTAAACCCACCCCATTATGTTAAATAGTCCAGCCTTCCCTTGGGGCACATTGTGGGCAAACTCCCTCTCTGACCTCTGATGAGGCCAAAATAATTGCTTGTTCCTTTTGGAATGATAGTTTAACCCTTCTCAGAGTGTGATGCCCTCACCCCTTTTTTGCCCCAAATGCAAAATCACAGGTGTCTAGTGGGCTATCTATTCCCCTGGGGCACGTTTGTGCCAAGCCTCTTGTCTGCCCCCGGAGAGTAGAAAGACACTATTGCCCCATCTGGGATAGGGGTATGGCTCGGGCCCAAGATAGGCCACCCCCTCCTTTCTTGTTTGGTGCCATTTTGAAATCCCGGGTGTCTAGTGCGCTTCCTGCCCCCGGGGAAGCACCTTGGGAGTGAATTACCCATTCAACTTATGGGCCACAGGATGCGGGAGAGAGCACAGGCTCATGGCCAGGGGGCTGCCCCCCAAAATAAACTGCATAAACGCAGTCTTTGGTATCACAGAAAGTCGAATCAACCCTGGGAATGAATGCAGTCCCTGATGTGCAGCGGGCTCGTTGCCCCCCCCCGGTGGAGCAGATTTTGGGTGAACACCCCTATCCAACCCTGGGGGGTCAGAAAGTGTATTGTGACTGGATTGGGTGGAGCATGGGCCCTTGCCCAGGGGCACGCCCCCCAAAGAAATCCTGCATAAATTCAGACCCTGGTGTCTAGTAACCTTTGTGGCCGGGGGGCATATTGTGTGCAAATATCCCAATCTGCCCCCAAGGGGGCAGAAAATGCATTGGGACCTTGGTTGGGTGTGAGCACAGGAACATGCCCAAGGGGGGCACCCCCAAAATACTGCATAAATGTAGTTCCTGATGTCTAGTGGACTTTCTGCCCCCCAGGAAGCAGATTGGTGGTGAATATCCCTTTTGACTCGACAGGGGAGGGCAAAAAGTATAATAGACAATGGTGTAGTGGGGAACACAGGCCCATGCCCAAGGGGGTGCTCCCAATAAAAAATGCATAAATACAGTTCCTGGTGTCTAGTGGTCTTTCTGCTCCCCCCTTGGAGGCAGATTGGGGTGAATACCCCTACCCACCCTGCATGGGGGCAGACATTCTTTTGGACCCAAAGGTAGGGGTAAGCATAGTCCCATTCCAAGGGGAGCTTCTCCTCCCCCCAAAAAATACTGCTTAAATGCAGTCCCAAGTGTGCAGTGGCCTTTCTGCCCTGGGGAGGGGGCAGATTGTGTGTGAATACACCTATCACTGCCCCGGGGGGGGCAGAAAGTTCATTGGAACCCAGGTTGGGAGGGAACACAGGCCAATGCCCAGAAGATCGCTGCCAATAAAAAAAACCTTCATAAATACATTCCCTGGTGTCTAGTGGGCTTTCTGCCCTCCGGGGAGGCAGATTGGGTATGAATATTCCTATCCACCCCACCAGGGAGGCAGAAAGTCTGTTGGGCCCCAGAGTGGGGGCAGCATGGTCCCATGCCCAAGGAGGCTGTTCTTCCCCAAAACATACCGCTTAAATCCAGCACTTGGTGTCTAGTGGGTTTTCTGTCCCCTGGGCAGATTGGGGTGAATACTCCTATCCATCCCCCAGAGGTGGCAGAAAGTCTATTGGGACCTGGTGGGGTGGTGAGCATGGCCCATTCCCAGGGGAGACTGAGACTGTAGAAATGCAGTACCTGGTGTCTAGTGGGCATTCTGTCACACTTGGGAGGTGGATTGGAGTGAATACCCCTGCCCATCACCCCGGGTGGGCAGAGGGTCTATTGAGCCCCAGGGAGGAGGGAGCATAGGCCAATGCCCGGGGTGCCACTCCCTCCAAAAAAGTCCTGCATAAATGCAGTCCCTGGTGTATAGTGGGATTTCTGCTCCCAAGAGGCAGATTGGGGGTAATTGCCCCATCAAACCCCCAGGAGGGCAGAAAGATTGTCTGCGCCTATTTGGGGTGTGGGAATGGCTATGGCTATGGTGGGCAGCCCCCACCCCTATATTTACCTAGTGGGCCTTCTGCCCCCTCAAGGGGCATATTGGGGTAATTGACCCATTCACTACTAGGGGCAGAAAGACTGTTGAGCGTTTTTTTAGGGTGAGGGCACAGCCATATCCATGGTGGTAGCCCCCACCCCTATTTTGTTTTTGCACTTCTCCCTGATGTCTAGTGAGCTTTCTGCCCCCAGGCAGGCGGATTGATGGTAATTTCCCCATCTGCCCCCTGGAGAGCAGAGAGACTGTTTGCACCTTTTGGGGTGGGGGTATGGCCATGCCCATGGTGAGCAGCCACCACCCATGTATTTTCTTTTTTACTAAAATGTTTCCCTGCTGTATAATGAGCAAAGCACCAGAGGGTCCTTTATACTCCTTCCCAGTGTCAGCCAATTGTCGACAGATGCACCGGGGGGAGTGCAGACTTCGGCCATTGGCCGATGTCCGCACAGAAGGGGATAATGGGAAAATATCACATGAAGTTAAGCTAGGTTTAGCAACAACACATTGCTGCATCCTTCCTCTGTATATTTTTTAATTTACACAAAAAAATTGAGTCTGAACCCCCAAAAAACAAGGGAACAGGGTCTTAATTGACAAAAAAATAAAAGGAACTCCCGAGTTTATAAATAAAAAAAATAAAGAGCAGTCTGTGCAATGTGCAAAATACCATCTCACCAAAATTTAAAAAAATCTACATTTCATTTATTGTAAAAAGCAAATAATATACATATAATTCAGTTACAACAAAGTTTAACATTAAAAACACAAATAGGTAGACATACATAAAAGACAATTTGAACAAAACTTGTTGCTCAAATGCTTCTTCTAACAGATCATTGTAAAAAGAGTTAACAATATCAGCCTCAATCAAATCATGTCAATATTGTAGTAAGATCAAATTATTCGTTGACACATTTTGGTGGTGTTCATTTATTTTTTGCCACCTTCTTCAGGATTGCACAGATTTAAAACACTTGTAACATGTATCAACAGGCTATCTTTTCCTTATATTTAAAAAAATTCTGAAAACAGACACACAAATAAAAATAATTATTGATTTTCACAGCACACTGTACCATGTGTGCGTGTGTGTGTATGTGTGTGTGTGTGGGTGGTGTGTGTATGTTTCTTAGCTCATACCTAAGACCCGTCAAATCACCTATAAACATTCACAATTGAAGGATGCACTCGTAAAAAGCAACCCTGAAATGGTAAATCAGTTGAGCTGGATGCAGCCCAGAGTGGGTTTTAAGAAATGTTCAAAGTGTAAGGCCTGCACGATAGGCCAGAACGTAACTGAATTTACATCGCCGTTCAGGGACAAGCCAATTAAGATCAAGGGCGTGTACAACTGCAGAATGGAATTTACAGTGTACGTCTTAACATGCACCTCTAAGTTATACTACATAGGAAGCACCCCATTATCAGTCTACAAAAGGGTGGTGCAGCAGGATTACCCGGTTGCAAGACATTGTGCAATACATCACAATCATGTCCCCAACCAAGTTAGATATTGTGCAATTGATGCAGTGCCCTTGTGCAGAAGGGGTAGAGACTGGGTTACGGTGCTAAGAGAACTGGAAATGCGCTAAATTGCAAGCTTAAACTTCATGGTCCCGAATGGGCTTAATGTTGATGAGGAGTTATATGCATGCCTCTAATTTGTTCGACTCTACATGCTAGATATACCCACAAGGGCTGAATTTCAGTTTTCTTTTCCCACCCTTGTTATTCAATTTTATTTCATAATGGTAATGAGGTTTGAAAGTACATCTTCAGTTTACGATTTAGACCTCTGTTTTCACCACACACAAAGGTATATCACAAGATTGTTGTTGCCCTGGAAGGGCATTTTTATATGCACAATGCACTTTTTAAATGGACAGTTGGACCTGATGAACTGACAGTTATAGAGAATTCTCATATAGAGTGAATATGAAAGTCAGGGCAGACCAGGAATACAGCCACCACCCATCGGGGCAAGGCTCAGTGAGAAAAGGGACAAACAGAGTCATTGAGGCACCAAGTGGTCAGCAAATTTCATATGTATGGGGTATGGCTTTTAGGGCTTTGATATCGATCTTAGATACTGAACTTACACTCAATGCTCAGGAGAATCACACTGTGGCAACCTGCTTCTAACTCATAAGGATGCTTAGGAAAATCTTTCCTCTTATCCCTCAGCCGGCAGGAAAGCAGTTTGCATTAGCCCTGGTTATGTCCAGATTGGACTATTGCAAATCATTCTATTTGGACTCCAACATGAGCACTCAGCACAAACTCCAAGTAGCACAGAATGTGCTTGCTAGAATAACTCTTGATATTCCCAGGCACCAATAGGCTGCTATGGGGTTGGGGGCTTTACATTGGCTCCCCATCAGAAAATGCATTATGCATAAAGCACTCTGTACAGTGCAAAAAGCCCTTTTTCTCCACAGTCCGGTGAGGATTAAAGATATGTTTCAATAGCATTCTCCAGCTAGAAACCTGTGTTCGGCACGCCGAAACCTACTTACTGTGACAAGGCTTCGAAAGAAGAAACGGGGAGATAGAGCTTTCTCGATTACTGCAAGCAGGCTCTGGAACTCTCTTACGCAAAGCCTGAGGGCTATTCCATACTTGTTGCCTTTCAGGAAAGCACTTAAAACCAGGCTTTACGCTTTATACACAGCTTTTTTTAGGTGGATTTACAGTTAGGTTTTGGCTCTGGATGGCCGGCTATCATGTCTTGATGCCTTTGGGAAACAGTCGCGCTCTACAAATTCAAAGTCAAATCAAATCAAAATCACCCTGTCACTTGTGCATTTATGAGGGATGAGATCCAGTGACCAGATGGAATAACGAGCATGATTGAGGCCCACAGTGGCCAACAGATTCCTAAGATATGAGGCAATATATTAGTGCTCCTAACATCTGCTTATTTTGATGCTTAAGGACAATAAGAAAATATGTCCACTCGGACTAAAGTATAGGTGCTAAATCATCATGCATGAATTGAATCAGTGATTAATTTTACCTGTATCATTGTTAGAGATTAATCACAAGGTGCAGATACAATTGATGTATTTATGTTATGTTAATATGATTTGTAGAGCGCATGGCTGCCCATTAATGGGGCTTTCCAGGACTGGACCCAGAAGACCAGAAAAATAGCAGGAGGAACAAAAAGCTTAGTGAGAGACCTGGGAAGCAAATAGCCATGTTTTAAGGTTTTATCTGAAACAAAGATAATTCTGTATAGCTCTCAAATCATGAGGCATGCTCTTCCAAAGGACAGGTGCCAGCACCTGAAAGCAGCATCCACCCAATTTCTTTCTCTTAAATCGGGGGATCACTGCCAGGTTAAGATCTGCAGAGCAAAGAGCTCAAGTAGAAAAGTAGGGCAGCATAAGTTCTGAGAGAATAGGAGTCCTGGAAAGTGCATAATATTATGGGCAGTACTGAGAACGTTAAACTGGATGCACTTGTCAATTTGCAACCAGTGAAGATTCATAAGAAGCCCTGATGAGCGACTGAACTTAGGAAGACCAAACAAGAGGCAGGCAGCAGCATTCTGGACTAATTGCAGCCTCCTCAGAATGGATTTCTTCCAACCCAAATATAAAATGTTGCAATAGTCTAGACATGTCAGGACAAGGGATTGAACAATAACCTGTCAAATGTGGAATTGATAAAAACCTAAGATAGGCTTGAGGCCTCTGAGGAGACCGAAGCAGAAACCTGCAAGAGTTCTCACTGGAGATTCAAAGGAGAGGGAGTCATCAAGCTATATGCCTAGATTTTTGATAGACGATTTGGGTGGAGGAGGAGGTCCCAAAGCCTCCGAGCACCAATAATCACCCCAGCTCTGGGTGTGCTTGCCAAACAACAAATTATTGGTTTTAGTAGAGTTAAGTTTGAGACTATTGTCAACCATCCAGGTAGCCACAACCAGCACACACTCCTTAAACTTAGCAGCGTCTTGAGAGGCATCCGCCGAGAAGGAAACAATAAGTTGAGTGATATCTGCATGTGATACTATAGAGATACCCAAAAATTTTACAATCTCCGCCAATGGGCTAATGTAAATGTTGAAGAGAATGGGACTCAAGTAAAGCCCTGTGGGACCCCATGTTCCAGTGGCTGCAGTGAGGAAGAGAAAGGAGGGGAAATTACCTGAAAAAAGCAGTTGCTCAAAAAGGAGGTAAACTTAGAAAGAGCCTTGCCACATATACCTATTTCTCAAAGGCACCAAAAGAGAACCTTATGCAATACAGTGTCAAAAGCAGCACTCAGGTCCAACAGAACAAGAGCTGCCAAGCTGCCTCGTCAGCTACTCTTCAAAGTGATTCTGTTATTGTCAACAAGGCTGATTCAGAACTGAAACCTGAAACCATTTTGAGACATATCCAGAATGTGATTGGTTTCAAGAAACTCAGTTAGAAGTTTGTTGACATGTTTTTCCACAACTTTCCCTAGATGAGTAGCAGGGAAATAGGGCAATCATTTTCGGGCTTAATAGGGTTGAGGTAAGCGTTCTTCAGCAGAGGTAACACTTTTTCCTGCTTCCATGCCTGTGGGACAGAGGCCAAAGACAGAAAGAGATTGGGTGCACTACTACTGAGTGATATTACTTCTAATATATGTTATGTGAGTGTCTGTGTGACTGTATCCTTGTGTGTATGGGCGTGTAAGTAGCTAAATGGGTGTATAAGTGGATGTGTGAGTAGCTGTATGGGTAAGTGAGATGCTGTGTGAGTGGCTGTATGGGTGAGTAAGTGGGTGTTTGAGTGGGTGTTTGGTTAAGTGAGTTGGTGTGTGAGTGGCTGTATTGGAGAGTAAGTGTCTGTGTGAATGGCTGTATGGGTGAGTGAGCAGATGTGAGTGCTTGTATGAATGTGTGAATGGGTACATAAGTGGTTGTGTGAGTGAGTGTGTGAGTGCTTGTATGAGTGAGTGGCTGTGTTGAAAGGCTATATGGGTGAGTTAGTGGGTTTGTGAGTGGCTGTGTAGGTGAATAAGTAAGTGTGTGAATAGCTGTATGGGTGAATGTGTGGCTATCTGAGTGGCTGCATGGGTGAGTGAATGGTTGTGTGAGTGGCTGTTTGAGTGAGTGAGCGGGTGTGAGAACCTCTGTGCAGGAGTGAGTGGGTATGTGAGTACTGGTATGGGTCTTTGAATGGGTATGTGAGTGGTTGTATGGGTGTGTGAGTGGCATACAAGTGGTTTTATTGGGGTCATTTGAGATGTCATCAGTGATTTCACTGACCATGTCATGAGTAACCCTGGGCAAAGCACTACGCTACGCTCGCGTAGTTTGCGAAGTTTGCGCTACTTCGCACAACGCGAATTGCACGTAGCACAGTGCAAACACGTGTAGTGCAGCGGTCATTTTTTGCTTGCTCGCGGTCCTCAACGTCAATTTGGCGACCGCGAGCAAGCAAAATGACACCCCGGCGAGACTTTTTCCTCGTTCGCGATCAGCAACATCAAGTTGCCGATCGCGAGCGTGGAAAATAAACCTCCTGGCGAGATTCTCAACGCGGGGAGGTCAGGTTTCTCATTGCGAGTGTTCGCGTATGCTCGCGACCGCTCGCGATGAGAAACTACCAGTCCGCATTGAGAAAGCTGCCGCTCGAGTAAAAATCTACTCGAGCGGCAGTAAAAGACAGCTCGCACTGTGCAAGATGTCGTTTTCAATGATTGCACAGTGCGGACAAGCATCCGGCACTGTGCAATCATTGCGAACAGCGCACTTCGCAGTTCGCGTAGTGCTACGCGTAGCTCGCGTAGTGCGAACTGCACTTTACGTAGCTTCGCTTAGCGCTACTTCGCGAACTACGCCCAGGCTTAGTCATGAGTGATGTAATATGTGTGGGCATAAGCAGTGCATTGCGGGGGCATAAGTTATAGTTAGCTCAGGTAACTATAACTGCTGAATTTTACTGGTTCTGTTTGAGGGAAATCGGATCCTACCTATAATGTCCCGGTAACCTTTGTTTTTTTAAGTGACTTTCTATAGTTTTTTTAACTGGTAGTCACGTTGGTAGAGTGGTGGAAAAAGGGGGCGAGGCCTCCGACCAGTTCTCAGGAATCCCATTGCAAGGGACTTACTGGAGGTAACAGGAGGGCTTTTTGGCCCCCAAGGTCCCTCAGCATCCAAAAGGACTTAATCCCCCAACCAGTATTGCGTGTTTGCAGAGTGGTGGAGAAAGGGGGTGTGGCCTCAGAAGTACTCACACCAATTACACTCTGTGGAACTTACTGGAGGTAACAGGAACAGGAGGGGTAGCTAGCCCCCCAAGGACCCTCAGCATCCAAGGGGACTTCATCCCTCAACTAGCAGTGCGCCAGGAGGAGTGTTTGCAGAGTGGTGTCATTTAGTGTGGTCACTGGTTACTCTTATTATAAATAATTAACAATATAGTTTATCTATTCGTAAAACGGAAAACCACACCAACATAAACTTTCATGGTGACTGTACACTCGGGAAGGATAAAAGAGAGCAAAAACAACAACAACATACATATGTAACTGTTTGCTTTATGTGCGTCACGTGACGTCACTCTTGTGTGATGTGGCACTCAGGGAAGTGCAGCTGACAAATGACAATGGAAAGAATAATCCTTAGACAATCAATGCTGTTGTGCACCTATAGCAGACATGGGGTTGATTAATGCCAGATGTAGTGAAAATGGTATATAAAAAAAAATATATAAAAAAAAAATAGAAGATATATAATTTGCCAATTAATTTTAAAAAAGTTTAAAAAAAAAATAGCGAAGTTATCTTCAAAGAAATAATAGTAAGTTATTAAACTGCTATCTCATTGCTCAACTATTCATCCAAGCCTCTGGCATAGGGCCACACTGACTGGCTGCAAAAAAAGGCTGCAAAAAGTGCAACATTGTCATCAACAACAGCACAGTGCAGGAAGGCATTGGGAACAAAAAGAAGGCATGCAGGCCTATGGGGAAAGCACTCTGGCTGCCTACACAAAATGGCCACCGACCTCATGGTCACAAGAGAACACATGCAGGTCTATGGGGAAATCTCACTGGCTAGCTAGTGGAAACACAAAATGGCAGCCAGCCACATGGTCAAAAGTTACAACAACAAGAGGTAGGACGGCAAGGCCTGGAAAACAAAGAACACATGCAGGCCCATGGACAGTGACTGTATATAAAATTACCCCTGGCCACATGACATGTGGTACAAAGGCAAATGGTGGGCTATGGCAAACACACACACGCACACTGGCCAGTGGCCAGACAAAGGAGGCATGGTAAAACTGAGAACACAGCATTCATTTAGCAATGACAAAAATTAAAATGAACACGGCAAACACTTTCTACAACACACATCCTCCAAAAAGGCATTACCCCACCTATACACTGTTTGCAGGAGAAAAAAAACTTGAAATACCCTAAAAAGGAAGCACATTTTGTATTTTAATCCAATACCATCCATACCCTAAAAAAGCTGTTTCATCCAACAGACAACACAGAAACAGTTGTTTCATGCACCGATGACTTGTACTGGGCTGACTGGCTGGAAGACCCATTGGCAGACTAGGCCACATTGTGAATTAAACTAAAAGAATATTGCACATGTATTTGAAAACATGGAGAAAATGTACTAAACTGTGCAGTATTTTTCCTGTACAAAATAAGAAAAGTTACATGCATAACAATAACAACAACCAGCAAGGAGGCACGGCCACAAACAAAGAACAAATGCAAGGCTATGGCAAATGAACGCTGACTGCCCACGCAAAAAGGCTGCCAGCCACATGGACACAACAAGAGCAGGAGGCCTAGAAAACAAAGAACACATTCAGGCCTTTAGCAAAAGCACACTAGCTGGCTACACAAAATGGCCACCAGCCACATGATCATGATAACAACCAAGAAGGCATGGGGAATAAACTAAGAAGAAGAAATGTGGGACTGTGGGACTATGGCTCCGGCAGCGTTGGGGTAGGTCTTCCGCCACTTTTGCGGTCCGCACACAACATGGGTACTTCCACGTGTCTTGAACCTGCCGGAAGTTGATGGGGCCAGTCTTAATTAGTTTTTAGGTTGGCCAGCGCATCTACAGGTACTTCACCTTTAGGTGCCATATGTGGTATATTGAGGCCATTAACACCAGATTACCACTTTCAGTGTAGATAGACATTTTTACATTAGGTCCTGAAGAATTGCCGCTAGATCACCCTGACACCCAGGCAAGAAACATGTCGACCACACGAAGTTGAGCGCAACACCCTGAAACATTATATCAGGTAGTCGCCACTCTAATTTTTAACCAGGTTGGAAGCCAGGGTCATTAAAATTGCTCTGTCTGGACTTCCATTTCCTGTTTTAATCCTGCATGGTCTACCGACCCTTACATCAGCACATCTACACTCTTAGGCCCCTCACACCCACGGCACCATACGGCAAGGAATAAAAGAGCCCCTCATAGGGTGCCCGTCAGGTATTGTAGCACCGACCTGACGAGGAGCATGCCCTATGATGAAGCATGACACCCAGCTGGCTGGGTGTGTGAGGGCCCTAATTCCGAAAGGAGGGATTCCCCTTTCCCTCTTTTCCTAGAGGACAACCTATTGTCTTTTCAGACATCTCCCTTGTTCTCTCCTTATAGGAACTGCATACCCTTGTTGGTTTTGACTATGATGAAAGCAGCACACTGGCTGGCTACACAAAATGGCTGCCAGCCACATGGTCACAACAACAACAACCAGCAAGAAGGTATGGCCACAACAAAGAAGACATGCAGGCCGATGGCAAAAGCACACTAGCTGGATACACAAAATGGCACCAGCCACATGGTCACTCACAGCAACAGGCAGGAGGCCTAGAAAACAAAGAACACTTGCAGGCCTATAGACACTGACTATACAAAATGGCCCCTGGTGACATGGCATGTGGATCAAAGGCAAATGGTGGCCTATGGCAAACGGAGACACACACACACACACACACACACACCAGACAAAGGAGGCATGGTAAACAGAGAACACAGAATTAATTCAGCAATGACAAAAATTAACAGGGTTAAAAACAAAATGTTTGCAACAACACACATCCTTTGAAGGCATTACCCTACCTATACAGTGTTTGCAGGGGAAAAAACATGGAATACCACAGAAAAGCATTTTGTATTTCAATCCAAATCCATCCATGACCAAAATGATGTTTCAAATTTAAGAGGCACCACAGAAACAGTTGTTGTTTCATGCACCCATGACTAGCACTGGGCCTACTGGCTGGAAGGCCAATTGGCAGACTTTGCCACATAGTGATTTAAATCAATATTGTAAATGTATTAAAAAACATGGAGAACATTTAGTAAACTGTGCAACATTTTCCTTTACAAAAGAAGAAAAATGAAATGCAAAGAAATCACTAGGCCCCTACTGAAACAATAGGCCACCCACCATAACAATTTTTAAAAATCGATTAAAAGTACAAATAAATCCAGGTGCATAGACCCAATCAAACAAACAACACCAGTTTTTCAACTTACTTGTGAAATCTCAAATACAAAGTCCTTAAATCTAATGGCATATGTAGCAGACACAAAAAGTGATCCTTCCAGCTCCAAATCGAAATGAAAAGTGACCAGGAGATAGACAAAGCACTAGGAGGAGCCTGCTGGACAGGAACAGAAGGTTGGAGACTCTGGGGCACTTCCTTCCAGTTGGAAAAAAAAGTTTAAAAAAGGACTCCTCGCTCAAAAAAACAATGCCAAATGTCCATTCGAGGAGGTTTCTAACTCCAAGTTATCATTTCGGGAATATTTTGATGCTTCTCGAGGAGAGAATCTTCCTAAGATTGCAGCTGTGGTTGATCCTGTGTGTTTGGGATTGCATATGGCAGAAAACGTCTGCTGGAAGTCGCTGGAGCGCCCAAATGATGTGTTGGCAACTGCAAAATCTTGCGGGAGCATGCGGTCAGCTAGCAAACCTTGTAGGGCCTGCGAACGGCTCTGAAAATCTCGTGGGTGATCGCGAGCGCTCGGCAAATTGCTCCCACGTGCACAAAAGGACATTACGAGCACGCTAACCAAAAAAAATCCCTCTGCTCCTTTGCAGAGTGCAGAGATTATCGGTAGCTCCACGTTCTCCGTGGAGTGCCAAATTCCGCAAACTCCGCGAGCAGAGTTTTGCGCCAAGGCTTAGTATGTATAGATTATATTTGAAAAAGTCAGCAATCTGAGAAAATTCAATTTCTCCATTAATTTCTCCAGATGATCATTTATTGTTCGCAAAATCTCATTTCCAGCCTCCGACCAGCCTTGTATGTCTAAATTATCACAGCTCCTTGCTCCTGTTAACTTATTATTTCCTTTAAAGAAGAGAATTACGTATGAGGAATGATGCCCAGCTCTCCAATCTCAGATTAATGACACTCCCGGGTTATGTATAGATTATTTTGAAAAAGTCTGCAATCTTACAAAATACTAGGGTTGGGCCAAGTATTTAGCTCTGCCCACGGAGTTTGCGGAGTTTTGCGCGCTCCGTGCTCCATGCGAGAGAAAAATCGTGTGCTAGATCTCCTCTCATCGAAATTTTTCAACGTGAGTGGTTCCAGCAGATCGCAACCACTCGCATTGAGAAATCTGCTGCTCGCGTTGAAGAAGCTGCCGCTTGAGTAAAATGTCTACTCGAGCAGCAGATTGCAGCAGCTCCCTCCGGCGTGATGCGGAGTGCCGTTCACACTGATTTCACAGCACGGGACAAACTCTGGGTGCTTAAAATCAATGCGAGCATCGTGACTTAACATACTCCACCACTGGTGGAACTCTGCGGAGTGCGGCGGGGTTTTTCTATCACCTCAAGGAGTTTTTCTGTCACTTTGCGGAGTTCCATGGAGTAAAACTCTGCAAACTCCGTCCAGGCCTACAAAATACGTCTCCATTAATTTCGTAAGTTGATCATTTATTGTTCACAAGAAACTAATTCCAGCCTCAGCCCAGCCCAGCATTGTAAGTCTAAATTATAACAGCGCCTTGCTCCTGTTAACAAATTAATACATGAAAAAAGAAGATTGGGCATCAGGAATAATGCCCAGTGCTCCAATATCAGATCACCCATACCCCCAAATGTAGGTATAAAATATGTTTGAAAATGTACGTATTCTAAGACTATCCACTTTTCTATCAATTTCTCCAGATGATCATTTATTGTTCGCAAGATACCAACTCCAGCCTCTGCCCAGCTTTGTCAGTCTAATTTATCACAGCGCCTTGCTCCGGTTAACAAAGTCATACATGATAAAAGCATATTGGGCATCAGGAATGATATCTGTTGCTCCAATCGCAGATCACTGGCAACCCCCAGTGTTTGTATAGATTATATTTGAAAAAGTCTGCAGTCTGAGAAAATCTATTTCTCCAATAATTTCTGCAGATGATCATTTATTGTGCACAAGATACCAACTCCAGTCTCAGACCAGACTTGTAAGTCTAAATTATCACAGTGCCTTGCTCCTATTAATAAATTAATACATGAAAAAATAGGATTGCTTATCACGAATGATCCCCGGTGCTCCAATCTCAGATCACTCCTACCCTCCCAGTGAATTTATAAATTATGTTTGAAAATGTATACAATCTAAGACAAATCACTTCTCCATCAATTTCTCCAGGTGATCATTCATTGTTCACGAGATACCAATTCCAGATTCTGCTCAGCTTTTTAAGTCGAAATTAGCACAGTGTCTTGCTCTTGTTAACAAATTAAAACATGAAAAAAGAGGATTGGGTATCAGGAATGATGCCCGGCACTCCAAACTCAGATCACTGGTACCCAACCCCTTATATGTATAGATTATATTTGAAAAAGTCTGCAATCTGAGAAAATTCACTTCTCCATTAACTTCCCCAGATGATCATTTATTATTCACAAGATACCAATTCCAGCCTCAGCCCAGCCTTATAAGCCTAATCATCAAGGCGCCTTGCTGCTCTTAACAAATGGCTACATGAAAAAAGAGGATTGGGTATCAGGAATAATTCCCGGTGCTCCAATCTCAGATCACTGGTACCTTTCCAGTGTAGTTATAGATTATATTTAAAAAATTCAGCAATCTGAGAAAATTCTACTTCTCCAATAATTTCTCCAGATGATCATTTATTGATCACAAAATCTCATTTCCAGCCTCGGCCCAGCCTTGTAAGTCTAAATTATCATAGCGCCTTGCTCCTGCTAACTTATTATTTATTGGATATCAGGATGTATGCCTGACTCTTCAATCTTAGATCAATGGTACCCCCTTAATGTATGTATAGATTATATTTGAAAAATATTGCATTATCACAGCACCTTGCTCCTGTAAACAATTAATTCATGAAAAAGGAGAATTGGGTATCAAGAATGATGTCGGTGCTCCAAGCTCGGCTCACTGGTACCCGCCCCCCAGTGTATGTGGTAAATTATATTTGAGAAAGTCTGCAATCTGAGATGAAGGGTAAGGAACACTAAATAACTAGAAAGCTGAGTAGAGTGTTCCATAACAAGGTCAAATAATAGAGCTATGGAGGGGTGAATGCAGCAACGATTATAGGGTGTGTTTTGAAAAATAGCTTTTGAAAAATTCACTATAGGCTCTAAGATAGCAGAGAAAAGTGGAGAAAATGTATTCAGTACTTTAAAAGAGGATTTGATTGGAGTAGTTGAGATATGAGTTTTATTCACATCTAATAGGAGGGTGAGAGACTTTAGTGTTCATGGTCAGAGTAAAGCAGGAGAGAATGAACAGGGCAAAATCAGAACAAAATGAATAAATAGGAGTACCACCTGCATATATGGAAGCGTGTCAGCCTTATTGTGAGAGTGAGGGGAATGGGTATTCAAACTAATGGCCATGACATGGACACTTACAGTTCTTAAGCACTTTACTTCTGCTCTCTACAAACTCCTCCTGAAGTGGTGACTAATATTTTTGCTTTCTCTTGTTCTTTTTGCTGAAGGACCAACAAGCACCACTCTCACGTCTACAAGTAAGTGTGAATTTTGAAAACTTTCACGTGTGTTTCTTCGTTGATCATATTAAGCTGTTTAATAGCCCTGCATGCTTCTGGGCCCTGATACAATCTCAATATTGAAAACAGTGTATCCGAGGGTATCTGATGCAGACTCCTGGTACTTCAGTAATTTCTGACAGTGGGGCATTAGCATCCATTGAACATCTAAATCAGGCTTCGGCAAGGTCCTGTTAGAGCGTGATGTGGAGGAGAATGTGCCCTTTTGTGTGTAAGGTCATCTCCTACTAATTCCTGTAATATGTTGTGGTGTAGGAGAACATGTATTCCATATTATCCAAGGCACCTGCCTGTAAGGTTCTGTAGGATGGAGTTGTGCAAGAGAAGATGTCTTTAACTGTATCCAAAGCAGGTTTTTTAGATGCATAAAGGTAGCTATTCTTCTACCTAGTTCCTAACATCACTTTTTTGGTATTCTGCATGATGTGGTGTGGTGTGAATGCAGGGTTCCATTGACCAAATTCACTGTGATCTTAACCTTCGCTTGTTAGTCACTGATTAGTTGTCTCACACCCTTGAGGTTTAGTGAAATACTGAGCTGCCTTTCACCTAGACACAGTCACTTCAACTCAGGCGATCCTTCTGCAGAGCATGCAATAATGAACAATCTGACCATGGTTCTAGCCTTTGTGTTATAGTGATATGTACAATCAGAGAAACCACTTCCTCTGTCATTTTCTCAGATCTTGCTGGTGGTAAAGAATTCTCAATAGACTTTCCAGTCATGTTCCTTGATGGATTACAATTCAAATCTGTTCTGGGGGACACCAGAAACAACTCCAGCATATCTCTAAACTTAGCATCAAATGGCTGATATTTGCTCATGTAATGGAGACTGAATATATTTGCACCATTTGTCATAAAATAGGTGGTGCATGGGTCCTGGTAGCTTGTGTGTAGCCCATAACAATGTTCAATGTCTCAACTGCTCCACTGTGAATAATAGTGAATGCTGTGAACTGAAGCCTTGTCAAAGTTAATAAGTTAATTTATGCCATAAAATAAACAACTGCATTTCAAACAGATGGCTCCATTTTTGATAAATGCAGAAATCATAATCTCTTTAAAAGGCGATAGTCAACATTTATAGCATTTAACATTTGCAAAGTAAACTCTAAGAAGATATTAGAGTCTCTCCCTTTAGCCTGGCATTTTGAGCATTTACTCCAAAATCAAGACAAACTTCTGCTGTGTCTTATTTCAGGGAGGCAAGCTCTGCTTAAGACAGTACAGCCCTCTTTACGAGTTGGGGTATTTCACCCTGAGTCACCCCTCTTTGGCAAAAATGTAATGAAATATATATGCCACTATTCCATGTGTGTCCAAGCCCGAAATTATTGGGTCGGAAAACTTCGGGGGGTAATATTTACAAGTGCATTGCGCCACCGGAGCGTCACTTTTTAAGATGCTCTGGCGGAGCAATGTCCTTCTCCATATTTACAAAGCGGCGTTAAGCCACTTTGCATGGCTTAACACAGTTTTTTAAATATCGTGCCCTTGAAAGAGGCGTGCAATGGGTGTTGCTGTGGGCATTCTACTGCAACACCCATTGATTTTTGATGTTGCCCCAGATTTACAAGGATCTGTAAATCTGAGGCAGCGCAAAAAACTAACACCACTGAAAAGCAGGATTTAGATTGGCGCAACGAGGAGAAATACTTTTATTTCTCCTCGTTTTTTGCTATTTCTATGTAATGAGCAAATTGTCATTAAATTCTGTTTATATGCAGGAAGGTGTCCCTTCCTGCACATAAACAAGTATCCCTGCAACGCGCTGGGACTAGGCAGCTTTTTCAGCACCAGCACATGGGAAAACACAGGGTGCTCAGTATTTCTGTAAATATGGTGCATTCCCGCATTTTTTTAATGATGATGCAGCGCGGCGTAGCTGAATTACTTGTAGCGCAGCGCTGCGTCATTTCTTTGTACATATGCCCGAATGCTTCCCCCAGACACGCATGTGTATGCCCTGCATGTCTGCACTACACCCTCACCCCCCACTGCCCTACACTACCCACTCCCTCTGACACTGCCTGCCTCTTCGTTGTTTTTTTAGCTGAAGTCAGCATCTGAAGTAAAGCATCTGGTAACTGTAAGTCAGAGCAAATAATCCCCATTTTGAAGAAAAAACTCTTAATGTCAGGACTCTATTGCGGAGATAGCAGCTTGTAACGTACATTCTGTCTGGCAGTATGTCTGCACCAAAGTTCGGCTAACTGATAATGAGTACCTATTAGGGAGGCGGTACATGAATTCTCACACAGAGTGAGGTCTTTTTCTAATGTACAGCTCTCTCATATATTTAAGTTGTTAGAAAGTCACTCTTTTTGGCCTGTTCACCCCTATATTTTGGTGCTGAATAGAACTGGTGGTAGCTGACTCGCAGTCGGCCTCAAACTTTGTCCCGAACAAGGGCAAACAGAAGTCCAGAAGTGGCGCTATTGGTTTCTAAGCACTAGGAAGTGTTTATTCTTGAAAGTTCATATCTCCGGTTTCCTTCATTGAATTTTCTTAGTCTTGGTGTCATTTAAAGAGATGAAAATATTTCCTATTTTTATTGTGTGTTGTGTCTTACTTATTCTCTGTATTGGTGTTTTTAAATGTTTTACATGCCTGTCTCCTAAATTAAGCCTTATTGCTCAGTCTCAGCTACCAAGGGTTGAGCAAGGGTCTAATTTATAGAAACACTATTTAGGACCCAGTATCATGTTGGTGGTCCTGTTGCTGGGGTTACGTGCCTACCTACCACTCCTTATAACTCACCTTCTAACATAAGTCACCAAAACATTGCAGGCCTTATTTATGGAAAGTGACGCATTGCTGCGTGAAAACACTGATGCATCACTTTTCATTGCACCCTCCTTGCTACATGATGGATGCGTCATATTTACTGTATGACGCATCATGTCACACGGAATGACAGATACGTCAGTTTTACTGACGTATCTGTCGGCGCAAAAATGACACATTGCTGGAGTTGTGTTGGAAGCGTGATGTAACTCCAACAATGCAGGAGGGAGGCCTATGAATATAGCACCGCATCACCATTATGCCTGCCATGAGGCAGGCATAAGGTTTTGACGCATTTGCGCCATAGAAGTGGCGCAGTGAAATCTCATAGATTTCACTGCGTCACTTCTACGAGGCTTACTTGCGTGGGAACGCCCCCCCTACATACATTATACCTGATGCAGGTATAATGTAGCGCAGGGGTTTACAAAGTGACGCATCTGCGAACCATTGTTTTTGCTCGGACTGACGAAGGACTGCAAACAAGTTCGTGTTGCACCTTTTCGGGACCGCCTAGGAATATTGCAAGCTATTCATTAGCTATCTGCTTGACGTAATATACGATTTTAATGGATAAGACTACATCCTCAAGTCACTTATGTAGTTCCCTTAAGGGTCATATAACATATGAATTTATCATCCTGAAGATGGTCTAACGGATGTCTTCACTACCTAGACCGAAACGTCGACAATGACACCTACTTTCTTTGTGAATTATTTTCCATAGGATTTGTTTTTCTGTTTAATCAGTTACAATTTCCTTGTGTATATATTATTTGAAATAGGTGTCCACATTAGTGACAATGAGATGTGTATAACAACAAATTATCTTTGAATCTCTGTCACTATGTGTTGATGTATATTTATGTATAAACTGTTTTCATTATATAAATCTATGCTTCGAAAAGCTTACACCCGTGTGGAATAATCTGTGCTGGATTTGTTCAAGTTGAAATCATTTAATTTAATTTCTGGAATAGCTTGATGTAAGTTACTAGATAGAGCTTACAACCTTTGTTTATGAATCCTTGATTATGCGTAAGGAAGAAATTCCCTTGTAGGCACCTTTACCTGCTAATATACTGATTGCCCAAGCCTCCAAGTGTATATTGGGTTTCCCCACTCCTTCATTCACTATGCAAATATGGCGCAACAGGGGTCATGTTTTACGCCGCCGATGCGTCACAAAAAGTGACGCAACTGCAGCACAAAACTGTCGCAAGGCCTCATAAACAAGGCCCTGATGGTATAAGCCATGTGTGAAAGGCCAGTTATGTTTTAGTGAGAGTACCAGCTCAGTGCTTTATTTGTTATGTTGGTTGCCTGTGTTTGTTAATTGCACTCATTTTGGGGAAATGCAGCTTATATTTCATGATCGGTCTTTGACCAACAGCACAAGAGAGAAAGGCTGAAAAAAACAAGATGAATGAAAAGAAAGATAGGGAAAGCACTGGAAAAAATAGAAAACATAGGGATAAAAACAAAACCTGCATGGGTGAGATAAGGAGACGGGATGCGTAGAATGATGGAAGAGGGTGCCTGAGGTAGAATTATACCAGGCAGACGTATTATTTGATAACTCCACCGTTCAACAGCACTGTTGAAAGGCCCCTAAGAATAACGTTGGGTCCGCGCATTTTATTTTATAATTTAGGCACTAGGTTGTACTGACTCTAGAACCATGAGACACAACTGAAAGCCTTTCTTAGTTCTGGCAAGCACTCATTTTCACATCACTTAAGGATTTCACAGATACATGATCGGATTCTTTTCCATTGATGCATGATTCTTGATGTGCCCCTAAAGTGCTTCTAGTTTAGCTGGTGGTGGTGTATTTTTGCACAATTAATACGCAATTAGAAGCATGGGAGGCCTTCCTTAAATTCTTCAAAGCTCTAATACTCTCAGATGACCCCTCTTTACCTTGGACTTGCTCTCTCTTTCGTACATTTAACAGAAGGGGCTTGACTCAGAATAGTTAGGTTTTTCTACACCCACTTTATTTTGAGGTGCAGTAGAACCTGACTTAATTTTTTTTTAAGAGACTTGACAGCAGGTAAGTCTCATTCCTGTTTAATTTCCTAAACAGGAACATTGTATGCCAGAAAATACTTCTCTTTCCCTCCTCAACTTCCCTCAATGCTGGGGGGCGGAGCTTGCCTGAGCCCAAGATGGCCGCATCGAACGAGAGCTCCCCCGAGCCATCTAACTATTTGTTAATTATCCGACTTATGTGCTGATCTATTGCCAAAACCTAAACTGGCATCAACATCGGAAAGTGCCGTGATCACATTGAGCAGTTTTGCTCGCGCCACAACCCTCTACAAGTCCCGGAGCTGGCGACCGACGCGGAGGCCTAGCGCTCGGCTGCGTAGGCCGGATTTGCGGCGTGGGCGGTGTGCCGGCCGGGAGCGAGCAGTCACTCTCCCTACATGAGAGCCTGCGGAGAGAACAAGACAAATCCCCTGCGGAGCCGGCGCCTGTAGAAGAGCATTAAATACCTGGATCCCCGGAGTGCTGCGGTAAGCGGCGGACAGCTGCAGTGGTGCGGCTGGGCTTCGACCCGGAGCGTACGCTCTGTGAGGCCCCTGCTGCGGAGCGATGTGTGGAATACACCGCATGACTGGGGACCATGTGATTGCGGGGAGGCCCTGGTCCTGGACGCCTCCGCGAGAGCCGCTGGGTGAAGTGAGGGGCAGAGTCCGGCTGCCTGGGACCCCCCTGGCGCGTGCTCCTCCATCCTCCCCTGGCCAGCCAAGTAGCGGAATTACGGGCTGACGATGCGGAGAGAGGCCCGATGCGGCCATTTTGGGAACC
This sequence comes from Calotriton arnoldi, assembly GCA_963921515.1. Taxonomy (NCBI): domain Eukaryota; kingdom Metazoa; phylum Chordata; class Amphibia; order Caudata; family Salamandridae; genus Calotriton; species Calotriton arnoldi. The sequence goes on from CAWUFW010011765.1 coordinate 42,397, forward strand.
TGTACTGGCGCACTTTCCAAAGGCGACCTGCCCAACGGAGCTGAGGTGAGGTGACCTCTCTATAAATAGCTACAAGTGGATTGCTGACTCCTCGGAGATGCTGTGGGTGCCCGGACATAGATAACGACATTTTGCATTTCGGTACCTCCACTATGAGGTAATCTGGCCCCACGGTCTTCCCCCGGGGTGCTTATAATTTCCCAAGTGCTGTCAACATGTCTCTTTGAAATTGTCCGCACAAGCGGCCTGACGGGGCAGGTTGGAACTCTGGAACACTATCTGGCCTTGAGCGGGGATGAAATTCAGAACCCACATCGGGTCAGCGTGTGATCTAGAGCGACCCTAGCTCATCTCGCAGACTCACTCCGTGAAGCTCTAATGAAGAACTAATAGTAGCAGCAACTCGTCCACTCTGAGGTGATCTACATAGAGTTGGCGCTTGCGGGCGGTGCTGCAGGCCTCTGACGCACGTAGCAACATTTGCTGGGAGCAGACTTGGCCAACTGATTAAACACTTGCAACATTACTGGCGGGCCCGCTGGCTCTCGGACCCACTGCCATCAGGGGATGCCAGACACCGGGTTAAAGTGCCCTGGAGGTCTGTTGAGTCTAGAGTGTTGCTGGTTCTTATACCAACTCGAAGTGCAATAAGGCAGACTGCAGTGCCTCCCCCCAAAAGATAAGCACTTGGCGCAGTACTCGCTGTAGATTACGGTGTCTGTCCCTTGAAAAGACATTGACTGCAGCTAGTCAGGGGGCATAGTGGTGTGACGCAGCAGTCCTATTGAGTGCACTGAGCTCATACTGGGGAAAAATATTGACGAGGAGGCCATGGGAAAGGTGGATAAGACACAACTCAAGCTCCACTTCGAGCAACGGAAGTCCAGACTCCGTGAGCAGGACCCAGAAGAGGACCTGAACGCACATGGAGAAGTGCCAGATCCTACGAACGGAGATATCCGCACCATACTGGCCGTCATGCAAAAGAGCTTGCAAAAGAGCTTGACCACCATCGACAGCAAAATTGACTCTTTGGCACTATGCATGGACCGCTTGACAGAACGTATGGATAAGCAAGCGGAACGACAGGATATGACGGAGCGAAGGGTCACGGAAGTGGAAGAAGCCCAGACAGAATTGGACTCCGAGCAAAAGCAGATGGACAAACTGTTGCACACCCTACAAGATAAGGCAGAAGACCTTGAAGCACGTTCTCGTAGAAGCAATATTAAAATTACGGGACTTCCGGAGTCCCAAATGTGGGTAACATGGAACTCTTTGTGCTTCTAGAGACACTGTTAGGCCGCAACACATTCTCCCCGATATTTGTGGTAGAGCGTGCGCACCGCTCTCTGGGGCCGAAACCTCCCCCTGGCGCAGCGCCGAGGCCTATCATCCCCAAACTGTTAAACTACAGAGACAGAGACGCGGCATTGAAGGCGGCCTGGGAGAAGCAATCATTGCATTATGAGGGATCTGCTATTTCGCTCTATCCGACTTCACGGTTCGTGTGCAGGAGGGGCGCAGACAATTTGCACTGCTGAAGAAGCAACTACGAGAACAAAATCTGGACTATGCCATGTTGAACCCGGCAAGACTATGAGTGAATAGACAGGGCCGCTCTCGCATCTTCACGGACCCTAAAACTTTGCAGAAAGCTCTGAAGGAATGGGCAAGGGACAGAGCCCCACACAATGCCCCGTCTATCCACGAAGGAGCTCCTGGAAGCAGTTTGGATGATTAAGACTGAATGCTGAATCAATATCTTTGGCAGTTAAGATTTTTGCTTGTGGAGAGGTGGGAAATGTAATAATTGAGTGAAATTGGTATGGAAGTTGATGTTAACGAAGTAGGATAGGAACGGGTCTATGGTAGCTCAGAGGGCAATATGAAGAAGTTTAGTTATGCAGAAACCCTAGCACGGCAAGTAATGCTGAGATTTGCCTGTATACAATGTTTTAAGCTATAACATGTCGCTGCTGAACTGCTAGTATGATGCACATTATATGCTTGATGGTGGACGGATTCGGTGTAACACCTGGTTCGCGTTTGAAATTGCAGGGTGCAGGCAGCATCTGCCCCGTGTGTGAACCACAATCTGGAATATTTTCGTTTTTGTTTGCTGTTTGATATAGTTTCCTGTGACTATTTTTCAGATGCTAAGGGTTTACTAGGGGATTTATGCCAATGCAGAGTTGGGGTATGCAAGGCGTGGGTGGGGGGCGGGGGGACACAGAGACACAATATATGTTTTATGTACAAAGCAGAGATATCAGTCCAGTCCTTGCGTAGATCACTCTACCACATAACAGCACAGAGAGGCACCCAAGTACTTGCACTGCTCGAAAAGTGGCATCTCTCCATTCTTTATGGCCCAGTCGCAAACTAATAAGATCAACACTTTGACCTTGAATATCCGCGGCCTGAATGATTATAGAAAGTTGAGGAAGGTACTGACATATCTCACCAGACATTCCATAGACATAGCACTACTCCAGGAATCGCACTTGCCACTCAATAGCAGAATGCTCAACAGCAGAGGGCTTCTGGGCAATACTCATGTGGCAGGGTTCACGTCTCATGCCCGAGGCGTGATCACCTGGGTTAACCCGAAAACAGGGCTACAATTGGAGTCATTGGAAACGGACTCGGGGGGAGATATGCTATTTCGAGATGCAGTGGGAAGGGGCTTGACTTGATCTTAGTCAATATATATGGCCCGAATTATGACAATCCCAAGTTCTACGCCACGATACTCGAGAAGATGCAAAGCTATGGGGGCATACCCCAATTGTGGGGCGGGGACTTCAATTGTGTATTAGACCCACACTTGGATAGGTCGGGGGGCCCGGATAGGCGTCTCACAGCAGCTGCCCGAGCAATCATGGGGGCGGCGACGCAGTTAGAGTTATACGATGTCTGGAGAACGCGATCTCCTGGTAAAGGAGGATTCACGCACTACTCTGCCTATCACAATTTACATACTAGAATTGACTACTGGTTGGCCTCTGGGGACTTGTACACTCAGGTCCGGGACTTTGTGGTGCTCCCTCGCACCTTCTCGGACCACTCTCCTGTGCTGTTGGTCTTGGAGAGCCCGCGCAAACATATCCTACCTTTCACTTGGCGATTCCCCCCCTACTCTCTGTTGGACATAGTCTTTAAATCAGAGATCTCAGACACAATAGACACTTTCTTTGAGCGCAACATAGGGTCGGTTGATACCTTCTCGGTCGTATGGGAAACTTTCGAAGTCTACATCAGAGGGATCGCTATGGCCAAACACTCTGGCGTCCTTCGGGCGCTGAGAAAATGACTTTCTGACTTAGAGGGTAAATTACAGGCGCTAGAGCGAAGGCTTCTCTCTGGTGCTGATGAACAAGCGAAGGAGGAATTCCAGGAGTTACTGAAAGAGTACCATGAGACGGCTGACTCAGAACTGAAACACTTAGGTAAATACGCGACGGCCCGCACTTACGGAGAGGGCGAGCGGCCAGGCTCGGTTCTGGCTTCTCTGCTAAAAAAACGTAGGGAGACAGTGGGGGTGTCGGTAATCAATGACGAACAGGGAGAACCTATGACGGAACCAACAGCAATAGCAGATAGATTTAAGCAGTACTACACCACACTATATGCTTCTAGAACTGAGGGGCTTGACGCAGAGATATTAGATTACTTGGCGCACATCAAACTTCCCTGGCTGACGAATGCACACCGGGAATACCTCATGCGGCCACTAGAGATGGAGGAAATAACTGTTGCACTGACGGGAATGAGATCAGGCAGTGCTCCAGGCACCGACGGATTAACGGTATCCTTCTATAAGGAATTTAAAGACACACTTATTCCACACTTGCGCACGTTGTTTGAGGAGATTAGCGCAAACGGTCAGATGCCACCATCTATGAGAGAGGCTCTAATCGTTGCCATCTTGAAGCCAGATAAGCTGCCTTCAGAGTGCGCATCATATCGCCCCTTGTCGCTGTTGAATGTTGACACAAAACTATACGCGAAAATACTGGTGAATCGCTTGACTCCGCTGGTTCCGTTGCTTGTGGCGCCGGAGCAGGCTGGATTTATCCCTAGCAGAAATTTGACTTATAACCTAAGAACAGTATTTGGTGCGATTCAACATACAAGACAAGATGTGCAGGCCATCGCCGTGTTCCTTGACATGGAAAAGGCATTCGACTCGGTCGAGTGGACTTTTATGAACCATGTTTTGATGAGATTTGGATTGGGGAGTATTTTTTTGCAAATGGTAGGTGTCCTATACAATAGCCCAATAGCCAGAATAAAAATCGGCGACATGGTCACTGACCACTAGAGGCACGCGTCAGGGGTGCCCGCTTTCCCCGATACTTTATGCACTAGCTGAGGAGCCATTGGCCTGCGTGCTGCAGGAGTACCACAGTCACAGGGGTGTCCGCTTCCCGGGATATGAGTTGGTTATATCTACATACGCTGACGATACATTGCTCTACGTTAGGGACCCTGACCGTAACCTGTCCCCCTTCCTACGTGAAGTAGTCAAGTTCGGTGCAATGTCTGGCCTAAAGGTCAATTGGACCAAATCGATCATATTCCTGCTTACCCCCAATACAACTCAATTCGCCCTGACTTCCCCTTGCAATGGACGACAGAACCGGTGCGATACCTGGGAGTTAAGGTTCACACTGACTCAGAGGTGGTACTCAGGGAGAACTATGGAGTCGCGGTTCGTAAACTGGAAGACGACGTAGAACGTTGGATCCGGTTGCCATTATCACTAGCGGGTAGGGTATCGATCATGAAGATGGTCGTACTGCCCCGGTTCTTGTTTCTGGTCGCTAATATCCTGATGGTCCTCCCTAGCTCCTTTTTCAGAACGCTCACATCCTTGTTACTCAGATTAGTTTGGGCCGGGAAACACGCCCGGGTCAGGTGGGATGTACTTACGTTACCATATCACATTGGGGGGCTAGGCGCCCCAGACCTTGACCTGTATTACAGGGTTGCACAAAGCGCGCACGCTCATTACTGGTTACATGGTCCTGCTGACACACCGCATATCCAGATTGAGAAAGTAGTGGCAACACCGCTTCCTCTGCCAACACTTTTATTCAACCCACCGGATCGCAGAACCGGGATTCTGGATTCAATCAACTCGACCGTACATGCCTGGCAGCATCTTCTGAAGTTACAAGCCGGAGCTATATTATACTCTCCGCTTGGTCCCCTGGAGTGGTGCCGCTGGCTACCTGCATGTATAGACAGAGGGGTAATCCGGGCACTGAACGCCATAAACCTTACAACGATTGGTGATATGTTCGCTGAGGGCGTTGCAAAAACGTGGGACGCAGTCGAGACGCAGGGCCAGCAAGATACGATTCTGAAGAGATTTCAATTCCATAGGATGCGGCAATCGCTAAAGGAGGTTCTGGGCAGTGACTTAGCCGAGCCGCCTGATGTGGCCGCTCTTACATTTATGATAAAAACGGAATCGCCGGTACAGATTGTATCCAAGGTGTATAAATTGGCTCAGGGCTATCGGGCTAACCATTACACAAAGGCTAGACTGGCTTGGCAGGTTGATATAGGCAAAGACATAGATGATGGAATGTGGAAGAATTGCTGCGAGAGCACGAAACGTATCTCTCTAAACGGCCGCCACAGGCTGATACACTTCAAATTCCTTAACAGAGTATACTACACCCCCGAGAGATTGCACAGGTATGGGCTGCGGGTCTCCGCTGATTGCGAGCGCTGTGGCAAAAGCCCTGCTGATTTTTTTCACCTAGCATGGTTGTGCTCGGGGGTTGCCAGCTTCTGGGTCCTGATTTTCAAGACTTTAGGGGACATCACTGCTATAACAATTACTCCGGACCCTATGCTGGCTTTACTGGGATATTCCCTGCACTTGCCAAAGCCTATTAGAAGGCTGGTTGATATGGGGCTGCTGATGGCTAAACGTAGGGTGGCAATCTGTTGGTCCCATGGCCCGACCCCCACCATGGCCTGCTGGTCGAGGGATATGGTATACTGTAGCACGCAGACTGGACACTATAGTGAACTCCTCCCCCCACGCAACTGCCCTAAGAAATTTTATGAAGTATACCGAACTTATTTGATCACCAAAGATAATGATGTCGGGAGTGAGGACACCCCTGCTCACGAGTGAGTTCTGTAGAGGCTGCCATAGTGACTGTGATTGATGTGCCAGACTCTGCGGGCGCTTCAGAGACATATTGCTGTACAATTGCTTGATTTACTGCGATGTTGGGATGAGAGGCTATATATAACTGGTGATGCCTTTCTGTATTGCCAGTTACTGTTATATCACACAGGGGTTTAGGCCTTGTGATGAGGAATGCGGACACGTAATGTAACACAATGCAGAAACTAGAATGCGTAATGGACTGTCATACTGTATGTTATGCTTATGGAATTACCAATGGAATGTCTCTGATTTCTCTTTTTTCCTTTCTGTTTTGCATCAAAATTTAAATAAAGTTTTTTTTTTTTTTTTAAACTTCCCTCAATGCCTGCACATAGATGTACCATCCGCTCAGAGCAGGTGGTAAATGAATACGGTAAACACCAAATACTATGGTGAATTCCATGTGGTCTTGCGACCCGAAAAATCGGTCCCACTCAGTAATTCTACATCTGATGAGATTTAACATGAAATCCCACATACTGGTGTGAAAATGCTGCAAAGTAACGGTAAAATCACAAGCCATTTTACCATTACCCCAGTACTGTGAAACTTATAATCAAGGCCAGTGTTGCAAAACTCATCTTTTTACTTGTTTCTCCTCACACAAAGTCTGATCTTTTCACTTACCACACTCCAAATGCAAATAGATTTTTAGCCCACTTTGAAAATGTCATTGTAGGCGTAACACACGCCCCTGCAGACCCTGAGGCGCAGGGGACCACAAACCCTTCAAGGGGCCCCCAAATCTTCAGGTGGCCCCCATTCAGCCCAAGACCAATGAATATCTGTGTGATATGTGAGACTCGGGCCCCTCATCATATTGTCCAGTGGGGCTCCATTATTTTGCTTTACACTACTGCTCTCTAAACCTACATGCATTGCATGTCCAATTTATTACTATGTACAGTGAGTGTCCTTTGGCAACAGATTCTTGCTCCATAAATATCCTTAAAAAGGGGAAAAAGTATGAACATCATTATCTCAATATTTTAATGTTGTCTTGCAGCTGTCTGTATTCCTGGAACTGAGGGCCTTATTACGATGGCAGTGGGACCGCCACAATCAGGCCATCAGTGGCGGTCCCACCACCATCGGACCATGCTTGTCCACCTGTCGTATTATGATGGTGGGTGGATGGAGGGCGGTGGGACCTAAGAGGGACAGTAATCCCTACAATAGACGCCATAGTGATTACAATGTCCCTTTCCACCGGCCGTTCCATGGTTAACCTGCCATGAAATGGCAGGCGGAAAGGGACTTGGGAGCCCCTAGCGGGCCCCCTTTTCCCTCTGGCCCTTTGCTATGGGCCCTGGGGGGCACCTATGGTGCCCCCTTCATATCCCTGCAACCATGTGGCAGGCACCGCATGGTGCCTGCCACATAGTGCAGGGATATGCAAAATGTGTTTATTTTGGACTGCAGCATGTGCTGCTGCCCGCAGCACACACCGCAAAACAAAATATACACATTGCGACCACCTTGAAGGCGGTCGCATCCTAATATCGATGGTGGGACCGCCAGGACTTAGTCAGGCGGTCCCGTTCCCGACAGGATGGCGGTTGAACGAAAGTCCGACCGCTATCATAATGAGGCCCTGAGTGTGAAAAGACAGGTTGAATTGATGTTAACTACCCTCAGTTCTGTCCTGAAGGTGGTGCCTTTGAAACCTATGACAAGATCAGGGAGAACAGAATCGACATATGCAGACAGGCAAAGAACATCTCATGCTGAGCGCAGAGGTTCCCAGACACACGTCTTGAGGATCTGCAACAGAAAGTGACATATGATGTTGGGGCAGGGTTGATTTGCCTCAACAAGGACCAGTTGTGAGAAGTTGGCCTGGTATATGCTGTCCACTAATTATAGTGGGCACCTTGCACCAGTCCAAACAACCCCTTATTGGAGATAGGTTAAAGACAACCTTTATTGAAAGCTATCCTAGTGGTAGCTATGGAGAGCAGCCTTCAGGCTAAGTCTTGAAGGAATGTAAAGCAGCTTGTTTTACCAGTCTATAATCTCTTGAGTGACCAAATGAAAGAGGACCACACCAGGTATATATTCAAAATATATGTATTTATTACTAAACACACCCCTCTAGTCTCTTTATGAGGCTAGAGTTCGAAGTACATAAGTTAAAAGTCAGTTATTCACAGTAATAGCACAAATACACGTTTGAGCCCTAGGGGCGTACCAAACCATATACCAATAAAGTGGTATAAGAACCACGACTGAGCTAGACACAAGGCCTAGAGCCTGTAGAAGTGCTTGGACCACAAGGAACCACCCAAGGTAGTGACACAGGGGACCCACGGGGGACGCGTGCAGTGTAGTAACACAGCCGCGAATCGCCGTTAACTTCTATGGGGAAAGTCGCGGTTAGGAATTTAAAGAAAAGGGACACTTAAAAGAGGACTTGGAGCAAACCCTTTGAGAACTAGGTCGTTCTAGAGTCTATACCCACGGGAGCACCGGAGTACTCGTGTTACCTCACCCAGGGAAGCCGGGTGCCTTTCGGGGTCGGGTTTCGTCGTCGATTTGAATGGCGAGATGCTGCAAAGTGCTGCTGGCGACCAAGTCAAAAGTGTCCGGGTGGATCCAAAGGTGGATCGGAGATCTGAAGAACCTGAAAGCAGAGGGGACAGAGTCTGGGTCACTAGCCAGTGACCAGGAAGGCGATGAGCAGATGCCCACCGATGTCGGATGCTTCAGGTAGGTTGACGGTCGTCTTGACTCTTCAGCCACGAGGTCCAGGAAGCGTTGTCGGCAACCAGAAGCGAGATTCGGACTGTCCCATGACGTCTGTCGATTGCTGAGGTGTCGGCAACCGGATTGGACCCAACAAGCCTTGGCAACGGCAAGTCTCGTGGAAAGTGAAGAAGGACGATGATGCAGACCAGCAAGGTCTGAGGGACTCACCCAGCAAGGGTAAGTCAGGGCAAGCCTGGAGCAACCAGGGGAGCCCAAGCAGGATAAGATTGGCCTTCGTTAGGGGCTACTAGCCAACGGACTAGCGACCGCAAAGGAGCCTCGAGACGATGCACGTGAAGCTGGCTCACAGGACACTCGTGGAGTGGAGGCCAGTGATCTTCGGTGCAGTTGGTGCAGGAGGCTGGGGCTACTCGGAGCCCAAAGCACGACTTCGTGGGAGACCCAGAAGAGGATGCACTTGCAAATGCGTGCGGTGTCCAGGGGTCATGGTTCCACGTTACCCACGACAGCTACGGGCCTCAGGTTTGCTGGAGACTCAGGGCAGCCTCGGGGAAGTCTGGAAATCTACTTCTGGTGATGCAAAGACTTCGGCGTCCGATGGGAGCTTCAGTGATGCAGACCGGACAATTGCTTCTTTGGTGCCTGCCAAGCAGGGGAGTCACTCCTTGACCCCAAGGGAGATTCTTCTGTCCTCTAATCTTCAAGTAGAGCGTCGAAGGTCCTGGATTCTGTGTCAGAGTTTTGTCCAGGGATAATCTAAAGTCCTAAGGACTGGGGTCCCATACTTATACTAAGGTAGGGGGTTGGACTTACTCTGTGGTCCCACCTATGGGTGGGTCAGGGCAGAGGGGTGGTTACACCCCTTTCCCTTTGTCCAGTTTCGCGCCAGAGCAGGGGCTGGAAGCCCCTGATCCGGTTTGAACTGGGGTATGCACAGGGACACCAAATGTGCCCCCAGTGCAGGACTTCAAAGCACCATAGAGTGCTCCCGCCCAGCCCCAATACACACTATCCTGACTGGGGAGGTGGTTACACCTCCCTGCGACAGGAAACCTATTGTCCAGGCCTCCCCTGCCGGAGTTTCGGTCAGCAGCAGGAGGCCAGACTTGTGTCTGTGGCAGCAGCATCCATTTTGTGATGCCAGGGCTTTGGAAAGAAGTTACCGGGCAAGCCAGTGTGTACATGTCTCTCCCTCTAGAAGGGTGGAATGCTACCCCCGCCGCCAGAATTGGCGGGGGGTTAGTATTCCAAGATGTTTGACACCAAACACGACATGTTTCCGTACAGCCATCCCAAAGTTAGCATTTTAACGCGAGGTTATAATGCGCTTAAGAGTATATGGTCAGGCTGCACTACAAACAGCATCAGAGAAGGGTCTCCGAACGCTGCAGAGGGGCCCTGCTCATTCAGGGGCACCCTCTCAAATAGGAACCACGCACTCTGCCTTCAGGATTGATAAGGCCTGCCATAGGAGTGACTTATAGGTTTATATGTGTGTAGGTATGTAGTGATATAGGTAGCCTATATCACAGTAAGGGGTGCATGCACCACCTTACCCAGGCTGCAGTAGCAGACCTGTGGTGTCAGTTTGGATGGCCTTCCAGGGGTGGCACAATACATGCTGCAGCCCCTGGTAGGCCTCTGAGGTACCTATGCCCTGGGTACATAGTATACCATATACTAGGGACTTATAAGGGCACTCCAGATTCCAATCAGAGATGTGCCTAAGGCACATGGAAACCATTTTAAAGAGGAAGCAGCTAGGCTGGGGTTCTGATTAGCAGGGCCCCAGCCAGACTAAGGTCGAAAAACAGTGAAGCATCAGTAAAAAGTGGGGGTACCCATGTGAAGCAGATCCTACTCTCCTACACAACCCCCCAAACGTAGGGACATTAAACTAACCTTGCCCAGTTAAGTCTTCATGTTCTAAGTGGAAGTACCTAGAGAGTCCATCTGCATTGGCATGGTTACTCCCAGGTCTATGTTCCACTGTGAAGTCCATCCCCTGTAGGGAAATGGACCACCTAAGCAGTTTGGGGTTTTCACCCTTCATTTGTTTTAGCCATAAGAGGGGCTTATGGTCTGTTTGAACAAGGAAGTGAGTACCAAACAAGTATGGCCTCAACTTCTTCAGAGCCCATACCACAGCAAAGGCCTCCCTCTCAATGGCTGGCCAACGTTTCTCTCTAGGGGTCAGCCTTCTGCTAATGAAAGCTACTGGCTGATCCTGACCTTCTTCATTCAATTGTGACAGTACAGCCCCTACCCCCAATTCAGATGCATCAGTTTGAACAATGAACTTCTTGGAGTAATCAGGACTCTGTAGAATAGGAGCAGTGCACATGGCCTGCTTCAGGTCATCAAATGCCTTTTGACAGCTAACTGTCCACTGAACCTTTTTGGGCATTTTCTTGGAAGTTAAGTCATTCAGGGGTGTCACTATTGATCCATACCCCTTGACAAATCTCCTATAGTACCCAGTCAGGCCTAAAAGGCTCTCACCTGAGTCTCGGTAGTTGGAGCAGTCCAGTCCATGATGGTCTGGATCTTGCTCTGCAAGGGTTGAACCTGGCCTCCACCCACAAGGTGGCCCAGGTACACAACCTGACTCTGCCCTATCTGGCACTTGGTGGCCTTGATAGTCAGGCCTGCTTTCTGCAGGGCCTGTAAAACATTTCTGAGGTGGACCAGGTGATCCTCCCAGGTGGAGCTAAAGACAGCAATATCATCTAGATATGCTGCACTATAGGCTTCCAGACCTGTAAGGACTGTATTCACCAACCTCTGAAAAGTGGCAGGTGCATTCTTCAGACCAAAGGGCATCACCACAAATTGACAATGCCCACTAGGGGTTGAGAATGCTGTTTTTGGCTTTGCATCATCAGCTAGTCTGATCTGCCAGTAGCCAGCTGTCAGGTCAAATGTGCTTAGATACTTGGCTGATGCCAAAGTGTCTATTAGCTCATCTGCCCTAGGTATTGGATGGGTATCAGTCCTAGTGACTGCATTGAGACCCCTGTAGTCCACACAAAACCTCATCTCTCTTTTCCCACCACTGGGGTGAGGTTTTGGCACAAGGACCACTGGACTAGCCCAAGGGCTATCTGAGGGTTCAATAACTCCCAAATCCAACATTTTCTGGACTTCTGTCCTGATACAGTCCCTGACATGGTCAGGTTGCCTATAAATCTTATTTTTAATAGGCAGACTGTCCCCAGTGTCCACTTCATGAGTGCACCAGGTGGTCTGACTTGGAGTCAGTGAGAACATGTGTCTAAACTGATTGAGTACCTGTCTGCAATCAGTCTGCTGCTGGGTAGTGAGGCTGCCTGCCAAGGCTACACCATCCACTGACCCATCATCAGGGTTCTGTGAGAGCAGGTCAGGGAGTGGGTCACTCTCTTCCTCCTGTCCCTCATCAGTAGCCATGAGCAAGCCCATGTCTGCCCTGTCCACATAGGGTTTTAACCTGTTGACATGGAGAACCCTGTGGGGACTCCTGGGTGTTCCTAGGTCTACTAAGTAGGTAACCTCACCCTTCTGTTCAACAATTGTATGAGGTCCACTCTATTTGTCTTGGAGAGCTGCTGGGGCCACTGGCTCCAACACCCATACCTTCTGTCCTGGCTGGTAAACAGTCAGTACAGCCTTTTGGTCATGCCAGGCTTTTTGAAGTTCCTGGCTAGCCTCAAGGTTTTTAGTTGCCTTTTTCATGTACTCAGCCATCCGGGAGCGGAGACCAAGTACATAGTCCACTATGTCTTGCTTTGGGGGCTTGAGAGGTAACTCCCATCCTTCCTTCACCAAGCACAATGGACCCCTGACAGGGTGACCAAACAAAAGTTCAAAAGGGCTGTAGCCAACCCCCTTTTGAGGCACCTCCCTGTATGCAAATAAAAGGCAGGGCAAGAGTATGTCCCATCTTCGCCTAAGCTTTTCTGGGAGCCCTTTAATCATGCCCTTCAAGGTTTTGTTGAATCTCTCAACTAAACCATTGCATTGTGGGTGATAGGGTGTGGTGAACTTGTAAGTCACTCCACACTCCTTCCACATTGCTTTCAAGTATCCAGACATAAAGTTAGCACCCCTGTCTGATACAACCTCCTTAGGGAAGCCCACTCTTGAGAAAATTCCCAGGAGGGCCCTTGCCACCACAGGTGCTGTAGTGGTCCTAAGGGGAATAGCCTCTGGGTACCTGGTGGCATGATCCACTACCACCAGGATAAACCTGTGCCCAGATGCTGTTTGGGGATCCATGGGACCAACAATGTCAATCCCCACCCTTTCAAAGGGAACCCCTACCACAGGTAGTGGTATCAGGGGGGCCTTTGTAGTGCCACCTGCCTTGCCACTGGCCTGGTAGGTTACACAGGAGCGACAAAACTCCTTGGTGTCTTCAGACATATGGGGCCAGTGAAAGTGAGGGACAAGTCTGTCCCAAGTCTTGTTCTGGCCCAGGTGACCTGCTAAGGGAATATCATGGGCTAGGGTCAATAGGAAGCCCCTGAACTTCAGAGGTATAACCAACCTCCTGGTAGCACCAGGCTTGGGGTCTCTACACTCTGAGTACAAGAGTCCATCATCCCAATACACTGTATGGGGACCACTAGCTTTCCCAGCAGCCTCAGCAGCAGTTTGCTGTCTGAGGGGTTCAAGAGAGGGGCAGCTCTGCTTCTCCTGGCTCAGATCTGCCCTGCCCAAGAACTCAACCTGGTCAGGTTCAAGCTCCTCTGGGACAGTTCCTTCCTCAGGACTGAGATCATCCCCCTCAAGAGACTGATCTTCCTTCTGAGCCAAGGGGGAAGGCACTGCCTTTACCCTACTACTCCTCTTCTTGGAAGGCACTTGGTCCATTATTCCAGAATCCAAGGCCTGTTCAGTGTTAGACATTTTGGCCTGTGACCTGGTCACAGCAAACACATCTGCAGGGATCCCCAGCATTTCTGCATGGGTCCTGAGCTCCACTTCTGCCCAAGCTGAAGTTTCTAAGTCATTGCCAAGCAAGCATTCAACTGGTAGGTCTGCACTTACCACAACCTTCTTAAGGCCAGTTACCCCTCCCCAGGAGAAGTTAACAACTGCCAGAGTATGGTCTGTTCTGACGTTGCTAGCATTGGTCACTTGGTACATTTCACCAAGTATAATCTGCCCAGGATTCACAAGGTCTTGTGTCACCATTCTGACACTTGCCCCTGTGTCCCTAAATGCCAAAGCCTCTCTTCCATTGATTAAGGGCTGTTGTCTGTACTTGCCCAGATTACTGGGTATCACAGAGGAGGTCACATCCATGCCTCCATCACAGACTAGGACAGCCTGAGTGAGTTCTCTGACTAAGTCAGAGCTCATCTCTTTACCCAGGGTCAACCCTACTAAACGCTTGGCCTGTGTATTCCCACCACCAACTGTAACTGCACTAGGGGGAGCAGGTGCCTTAGGGGCATTGGTGGGGGCTGGAGTAGAGTATTTGGACTTGGTGCAATCACTGGTCCAGTGGGTCTTTTGCTTACAGACCTTGCACCATGGTTTCCTTTGGCCTTTCCCTTTGGTAGACTGTGAATCCCCACCTGAAGAAGATTTTTGGGGGCCTTGAGAAGACTTTTGATCTTTACCCTTCCCCCCACCCTTATCAGAGGTTTTCGAATCTTGCTTCTTAGGGTCACCACCTTGGTTCTGTACCTTCTGCTTCACCCTGGTTCTGACCCATTTTTCTGCCTTCTTTCCCAATTCTTGGGGAGAGGTCAGAACAGAGTCTACCAGGTGCTGATGCAACAGCTGATTTTGACAGTTATTAAGAATCTGCTCCCTCATGATCAGGTTATACAATCCTGTGAAGTCACATACCTTACTGCCCAATAACCAACCTTCCAGAGCCTTGGCAGAACAATCAACAAAGTCCACCCAGTCTTGAGTCTGTGCTTTTTGGGTATCCCTGAACTTTAACCTGTATTGTTCAGTGGTTAGGCCAAACCCATCAATTAGAGCACTCTTCAAGACTTTGTAATTATCAGCATCCTCCTCTCTAACAGTGAGGAGCTTGTCTCTACCTTTGTCTGCAAAGGAGAGCCACAAGATTGCTGCCCACTGCTCCTGAGGGACCCTCTGTACTTTACAGGCCCTCTCTAGAGCAGTTATCCATTTGTGGATGTCATCCCCACTCTGGTAGGGAGGGACAATATTGCTCAGGTTTCTATGGTCATAAGACCTTTCCCTATCTTTGGGGAAACTGCTGCCACCATGGGACTCTAGTCCCAACTTTCGTCTCTCTCTATAGAGATCTAGGGACTCCCTGTCTATAGCCAATTGCTGTTTCCTGAGTTCCAGCTGAGCTTGCTCATACTGAATCAGTCTCTTTCTCCTCTCATGAGAGGATTCCCTCCTATGAGAGGAGACAGAGGTCCCTATTGAGGTGTCAGAGTGGTTAGACTCCTGAGAAGGAGACCTAGACCTTCTGGGCACACTCAGAACTCTTCCTGGGGGGACAAAGGGAGGTCATTCTGATCCTCCTCCTCCTCCTCCACAGGAGGAATTGGGTTTTCCAGGACAAGGTCATTTTCACCTTCCTGGCCAGTTTCAGAGGGGGGGGCATGGGTTTCTTCACCCCTGGCCCCTTCCTCATCTGCTGCCCCACCCTCTCTGCCTACCCCTTCAGACCCTAGGGGCCTGCTGAGATCATCAGCTAGTAACACCTCCCTGAGGTGTTGGGTGCTGGCACTTTTGCCTGCCTTCAACTTCCTAAGATTGCATAATGCTCTCAATTCCAAGAATGGGAGATTATCATACTTGGAGGGAAGAAGCCCACTGGCTTCTGGCAAGGACTCACTGGGTCCTGGCTTTGAAGACATTACTAGTGAGGTGTGGTGTATGCACTACCTACTCTAGTGTGGCCTACTAAACCCTCTTGAGTTGTAGAAAGGGTGTGCTATCCCTTAACACACAACTCTAAGTTCAGTAGAACTTACTGTATTACTAAGCTTGATTTATATGTACCTTAGGTACCCTTAGTGGTTTTCAGATGATCAATTCAATTGAGATTATCTGGTAAAACAATAGCAAGCTGGAATCCCACACGCTGCACACCAATGTGAGAAGTTGGCCTGGGATATGCTGTCCACTAATTATAGTGGGCACCTTGCACCAGTCCAAACAACCCCTTATTGGAGATAGGTTAAAGACAACCTTTATTGAAAGCTATCCTAGTGGTAGCTATGGAGAGCAGCCTTCAGGCTAAGTCTTGAAGGAATGTAAAGCAGCTTGTTTTACCAGTCTATAATCTCTTGAGTGACCAAATGAAAGAGGACCACACCAGGTATATATTCAAAATATATGTATTTATTACTAAACACACCCCTCTAGTCTCTTTTTGAGGCTAGAGTTCGAAATACATAAGTTATAAGTCAGTTATTCACAGTAATAGCACAAATACACGTTTGAGCCCTAGGGGCGTACCAAACCATATACCAATAAAGTGGTATAAGAACCACGACTGAGCTAGACACAAGGCCTAGAGCCTGTAGAAGTGCTTGGACCACAAGGAACCACCCAAGGTAGTGACACAGGGGACCCACGGGGGACGCGTGCAGTGTAGTAACACAGCCGCGAATCGCCGTTAACTTCTATGGGGAAAGTCGCGGTTAGGAATTTAAAGAAAAGGGACATTTAAAAGAGGACTTGGAGCAAACCCTTTGAGAACTAGGTCGTTCTAGAGTCTATACCCACGGGAGCACCGGAGTACTCGTGTTACCTCACCCAGGGAAGCCGGGTGCATAGGTGCCTTTCGGGGTCGGGTTTCGTCGTCGATTTGAATGGCGAGATGCTGCAAAGTGCTGCTGGCGACTAAGTCAAAAGTGTCCGGGTGGATCCAAAGGTGGATCGGAGATCTGAAGAACCTGAAAGCAGAGGGGACAGAGTCTGGGTCACTAGCCAGTGACCAGGAAGGCGATGAGCAGATGCCCACCGATGTCGGATGCTTCAGGTAGGTTGATGGTTGTCTTGACTCTTCAGCCACGAGGTCCAGGAGGCGTTGTCGGCGACCAGGAGCGAGATTCGGACTGTCCCATGACGTCTGTCGATTGCTGAGGTGTCGGCAACCAGATTGGACCCAACAAGCCTTGGCAACGGCAAGTCTCGTGGAAAGTGAAGAAGGATGATGGTGCAGACCAGCAAGGTCTGAGGGACTCACCCAGCAAGGGTAAGTCAGGGCAAACCTGGAGCAACCAGGGGAGCCCAAGCAGGATAAGATTGGCCTTTGTTAGGGGCTACTAGCCAATGGACTAGCGACCGCAAAGGAGCCTTGAGACGATGCACGTGGAGCTGGCTCACAGGACACTCGTGGAGTGGAGGCCAGTGATCTTCGGTGCAGTTGGTGCAGGAGGCTGGGGCTACTCGGAGCCCAAAGCACAACTTCGTGGAATACCCAGAAGAGGATGCACTTGCAAATGCGTGCGGTGTCCAGGGGTCATGGTTCCACGTTACCCACGACAGCTACGGGCCTCAGCTTTGCTGGGGACTCAGGGCAGCCTCGGGGAAGTCTGGAAATCTACCTCTGGTGATGCAAAGGCTTCGGCTTCCGACGGGAGCTTCAGCAATGCAGACCGGACAATTGCTTCTTTGGTGCCTGCCAAGCAGGGGAGTCACTCCTTGACCCCAAGGGAGATTCTTCTGTCCTCTAATCTTCAAGTAGAGCATCGAAGGTCCAGGATTCTGTGTCAGAGTTTCGTCCAGGGATAATCTAAAGTCCTAAGGACTGGGGTCCCATACTTATACTAAGGTAGGGGGTTGGACTTACTCTGTGGTCCCACCTATGGGTGGGTCAGGGCAGAGAGGTGGTTACACCCCTTTCCCTTTGTCCAGTTTCGCGCCAGAGCAGGGGCTGGAAGCCCCTGATCCGGTTTGAACTGGGGTATGCACAGGGACACCAAATGTGCCCCCAGTGCAGGACTTCAAAGCACCAGAGAGTGCTCCCGCCCAGCCCCAATACACACTATCCTGTCTGGGGAGGTGGTTACACCTCCCTGCAACAGGAAACCTATTGTCCAGTCCTCCCCTGCCGGAGTTTCGGTCAGCAGCAGGAGGCCAGACTTGTGTCTGTGGCAGCAGCATCCATTTTGTGATGCCAGGGCTTTGGAAAGAAGTTACCGGGCAAGCCAGTGTGTACATGTCTCTCCCTCTAGAAGGGTGGAATGCTACCCCCGCCGCCAGAATTGGCGGGGGGGTAGTATTCCAAGATGTTTGACACCAAACACGACATGTTTCCGTGCAGCCATCCCAAAGTTAGCATTTTAACGCGAGGTTATAATGCGCTTAAGAGTATATGGTCAGGCTGCACTACAAACAGCATCAGATAAGGGTCTCCGAACGCTGCAGAGGGGCCCTGCTCATGCAGGGGCACCCTCTCAAATAGGAACCACGCACTCTGCCTTCAGGATTGATAAGGCCTGCCATAGGAGTGACTTATAGGTTTATATGTGTGTAGGTATGTAGTGATATAGGTAGCCTATATCACAGTAAGGGGTGCATGCACCACCTTACCCAGGCTGCAGTAGCAGACCTGTGGTGTCAGTTTGGATGGCCTTCCAGGGGTGGCACAATACATGCTGCAGCCCCTGGTAGGCCTCTGAGGTACCTATGCCCTGGGTACATAGTATACCATATACTAGGGACTTATAAGGGCACTCCAGATTCCAATCAAAGATGTGACTAAGGCACATGGAAACCATTTTAAAGAGGAAGCAGCTAGGCTGGGGTTCTGATTAGCAGGGCCCCAGCCAGACTAAGGTCGAAAAACAGTGAAGCATCAGCAAAAAGTGGGGGTACCCATGTGAAGCAGATCCTACTCTCCTACACAACCCCCCCAAACGTAGGGACATTAAACTAACCTTGCCCAGTTAAGTCTTCATGTTCTAAGTGGAAGTACCTAGAGAGTCCATCTGCATTGGCATGGTTACTCCCAGGTCTATGTTCCACTGTGAAGTCCATCCCCTGTAGGGAAATGGACCACCTAAGCAGTTTGGGGTTTTCACCCTTCATTTGTTTTAGCCATAAGACGGGCTTATGGTCTGTTTGAACAAGGAAGTGAGTACCAAACAAGTATGGCCTCAACTTCTTCAGAGCCCAGACCACAGCAAAGGCCTCCCTCTCAATGGCTGGCCAACGTTTCTCTCTAGGGGTCAGCCTTCTGCTAATGAAAGCTACTGGCTGATCCTGACCTTCTTCATTCAATTGTGACAGTACAGCCCCTACCCCCAATTCAGATGCATCAGTTTGAACAATGAACTTCTTGGAGTAATCAGGACTCTGTAGAATGGGAGCAGTGCACATGGCCTGCTTCAGGTCATCAAATGCCTTTTGACAGCTAACTGTCCACTGAACCTTTTTGGGCATTTTCTTGGAAGTTAAGTCATTCAGGGGTGTCACTATTGATCCATACCCCTTGACAAATCTCCTATAGTACCCAGTCAGGCCTAAGAAGGCTCTCACCTGAGTCTGGGTAGTTGGAGCAGTCCAGTCCATGATGGTCTGGTTCTTGCTCTGCAAGGGTTGAACCTGGCCTCCACCCACAAGGTGGCCCAGGTACACAACCTGACTCTGCCCTATCTGGCACTTGCTGGCCTTGATGGTCAGGCCTGCTTTCTGCAGGGCCTGTAAAACATTTCTGAGGTGGACCAGGTGATCCTCCCAGGTGGAGCTAAAGACAGCAATATCATCTAGATATGCTGCACTATAGGCTTCCAGACCTGTAAGGACTGTATTCACCAACCTCTGAAAAGTGGCAGGTGCATTCTTCAGACCAAAGGGCATCATACAAATTGACAATGCCCACTAGGGGTTGAGAATGCTGTTTTTGGCTTTGCATCATCAGCTAGTCTGATCTGCCAGTAGCCAGCTGTCAGGTCAAATGTGCTTAGATACTTGGCTGATGCCAAAGTGTCTATTAGCTCATCTGCCCTAGGTATTGGATGGGTATCAGTCCTAGTGACTGCATTGAGACCCCTGTAGTCCACACAAAACCTCATCTCTCTTTTCCCACCACTGGTGTGAGGTTTTGGCACAAGGACCACTGGACTAGCCCAAGGGCTATCTGAGGGTTCAATAACTCCCAAATCCAACATTTTCTGGACTTCTGTCCTGATACAGTCCCTGACATGGTCAGGTTGCCTATAAATCTTATTTTTAATAGGCAGACTGTCCCCAGTGTCCACTTCATGAGTGCACCAGGTGGTCTGACTTGGAGTCAGTGAGAACATGTGTCTAAACTGATTGAGTACCTGTCTGCAATCAGTCTGCTGCTGGGTAGTGAGGCTGCCTGCCAAGGCTACACCATCCACTGACCCATCATCAGGGTTCTGTGAGAGCAGGTCAGGGAGTGGGTCACTCTCTTCCTCCTGTCCCTCATCAGTAGCCATGAGCAAGCCTATGTCTGCCCTGTCCACATAGGGTTTTAACCTGTTGACATGGAGAACCCTGTGGGGACTCCTGGGTGTTCCTAGGTCTACTAAGTAGGTAACCTCACCCTTCTGTTCAACAATGGTATGAGGTCCACTCCATTTGTCTTGGAGAGCTGCTGGGGCCACTGGCTCCAACACCCATACCTTCTGTCCTGGCTGGTAAATAGTCAGTCCAGCCTTTTGGTCATGCCAGGCTTTTTGAAGTTCCTGGCTAGCCTCAAGGTTTTTAGTTGCCTTTTTCATGTACTCAGCCATCCGGGAGCGGAGACCAAGTACATAGTCCACTATGTCTTGCTTTGGGGGCTTCACCAAGCACAATGGACCCCTGACAGGGTGACCAAACAAAAGTTCAAAAGGGCTGTAGCCAACCCCCTTTTGAGGCACCTCCCTGTATGCAAATAAAAGGCAGGGCAAGAGTATGTCCCATCTTCGCCTAAGCTTTTCTGGGAGCCCTTTAATCATGCCCTTCAAGGTTTTGTTGAATCTCTCAACTAAACCATTGCATTGTGGGTGATAGGATGTGGTGAACTTGTAAGTCACTCCACACTCCTTCCACATTGCTTTCAAGTATCCAGACATAAAGTTAGCACCCCTGTCTGATACAACCTCCTTAGGGAAGCCCACTCTTGAGAAAATTCCCAGGAGGGCCCTTGCCACCACTGGTGCTGTAGTGGTCCTAAGGGGAATAGCCTCTGGGTACCTGGTGGCATGATCCACTACCACCAGGATAAACCTGTGCCCAGATGCTGTTTGGGGATCCATGGGACCAACAATGTCAATCCCCACCCTTTCAAAGGGAACCCCCACCACAGGTAGTGGTATCAGGGGGGCCTTTGTAGTGCCACCTGCCTTGCCACTGGCCTGGTAGGTTACACAGGAGCGACAAAACTCCTTGGTGTCTTCAGACATATGGGGCCAGTGAAAGTGAGGGACAAGTCTGTCCCAAGTCTTGTTCTGGCCCAGGTTACCTGCTAAGGGAATATCATGGGCTAGGGTCAATAGGAAGCCCCTGAACTTCAGAGGTATAACCAACCTCCTGGTAGCACCAGGCTTGGGGTCTCTACACTCTGAGTACAAGAGTCCATCATCCCAATACACTGTATGGGGACCACTAGCTTTCCCAGCAGCCTCAGCAGCAGCTTGCTGTCTGAGGGGTTCAAGAGAGGGCAGCTCTGCTGCTCCTGGCTCAGATCTGCCCTGGAAGGGCCCCCTGTCCCCAAGAACTCAACCTGGTCAGGTTCAAGCTCCTCTGGGACAGTTCCTTCCTCAGGACTGAGATCATCCCCCTCAAGAGACTGATCTTCCTTCTGAGCCAAGGGGGAAGGCACTGCCTTTACCCTACTACTCCTCTTCTTGGAAGGCACTTGGTCCATTATTCCAGAATCCAAGGCCTGTTCAGTGTTAGACATTTTGGCCTGTGACCTGGTCACAGCAAACACATCTGCAGGGATCCCCAGCATTTCTGCATGGGTCCTGAGCTCCACTTCTGCCCAAGCTGAAGTTTCTAAGTCATTGCCAAGCAAGCATTCAACTGGTAGGTCTGCACTTACCACAACCTTCTTAAGGCCAGTTACCCCTCCCCAGGAGAAGTTAACAACTGCCAGAGTATGGTCTGTTCTGACGTTGCTAGCATTGGTCACTTGGTACATTTCACCAAGTATAATCTGCCCAGGATTCACAAGGTCTTGTGTCACCATTGTGACACTTGCCCCTGTGTCCCTAAATGCCAAAACCTCTCTTCCATTGATTAAGGGCTGTTGTCTGTACTTGCCCAGATTACTGGGACTCACAGAGGAGGTCACATCCATGCCTCCATCACAGACTAGGACAGCCTGAGTGAGTTCTCTGACTAAGTCAGAGCTCATCTCTTTACCCAGGGTCAACCCTACTAAACCCTTGGCCTGTGTATTCCCACCACCAACTGTAACTACACTAGGGGGAGCAGGTGCCTTAGGGGCATTGGTGGGGGCTGGAGTAGAGTATTTGGACTTGGTGCAATCACTGGTCCAGTGGGTCTTTTGCTTACAGACCTTGCACCATGGTTTCCTTTGGCCTTTCCCTTTGGTAGACTGTGAATCCCCACCTGAAGAAGATTTTTGGGGGCCTTGAGAAGACTTTTGATCTTTACCCTTCTCCCCACCCTTATCAGAGGTTTTCGAATCTTGCTTCTTAGGGTCACCAACTTGGTTCTGTACCTTCTGCTTCACCCTGGTTCTGATCCATTTGTCTGCCTTCTTTCCCAATTCTTGGGGAGAGGTCAGATCAGAGTCTACCAGGTGCTGATGCAACAGCTGATTTTGACAGTTATTAAGAATCTGTTCCCTCATGATCAGGTTATACAATCCTGTGAAGTCACATACCTTACTGCCCAATAACCAACCTTCCAGAGCCTTGGCAGAACAATCAACAAAGTCCACCCAGTCTTGAGTCTGTGCTTTTTGGGTATCCCTGAACTTTAACCTGTATTGTTCAGTGGTTAGGCCAAACCCATCAATTAGAGCACTCTTCAAGACTTTGTAATTATCAGCATCCTCCTCTCTAACAGTGAGGAGCTTGTCTCTACCTTTGTCTGCAAAGGAGAGCCACAAGATTGCTGCCCACTGCTCCTGAGGGACCCTCTGTACTTTACAGGCCCTCTCTAGAGCAGTTATCCATTTGTGGATGTCATCCCCACTCTGGTAGGGAGGGACAATATTGCTCAGGTTTCTATGGTCATAAGACCTTTCCCTATCTTTGGGGAAACTGCTGCCACCATGGGACTCTAGTCCCAACTTTCGTCTCTCTCTATAGAGATCTAGGGACTCCCTGTCTATAGCCAATTGCTGTTTCCTGAGTTCCAGCTGAGCTTGCTCATACTGAATCAGTCTCTTTCTCCTCTCATGAGAGGATTCCCTCCTATGAGAGGAGACAGAGGTCCCTATTGAGGTGTCAGAGTGGTTAGACTCCTGAGAAGGAGACCTAGACCTTCTGGGCACACTCAGAACTCTTCCTGGGGGACAAAGGGAGGTCATTCTGATCCTCCTCCTCCTCCTCCACAGGAGGAATTGGGTTTTCCAGGACAAGGTCATTTTCACCTTCCTGGCCAGTTTCAGAGGGGGGCCTGGGTTTCTTCACCCCTGGCCCCTTCCTCATCTGCTGCCCCACCCTCTCTGCCTACCCCTTCAGACCCTAGGGGCCTGCTGAGATCATCAGCTAGTAACACCTCCCTGAGGTGTTGGGTGCTGACACTTTTGCCTGCCTTCAACTTCCTAAGATTGCATAATGCTCTCAATTCCAAGAATGGGAGATTATCATACTTGGAGGGAAGAAGCCCACTGGCTTCTGGCAAGGACTCACTGGGTCCTGGCTTTGAAGACATTACTAGTGAGGTGTGGTGTATGCACTACCTACTCTAGTGTGGCCTACTAAACTCTCTTGAGTTGTAGAAAGGGTGTGCTATCCCTTAACACACAACTCTAAGTTCAGTAGAACTTACTGTATTACTAAGCTTGATTTATATGTACCTTAGGTAGCCTTAGTGGTTTTCAGTTGATCAATTCAATTGAGATTATCTGGTAAAACAATAGCAAGCTGGAATCCCACACGCTGCACACCAATGTGAGAAGTTGGCCTGGTATATGCTGTCCACTAATTATAGTGGGCACCTTGCACCAGTCCAAACAACCCCTTATTGGAGATAGTTTAAAGACAACCTTTATTGAAAGCTATCCTAGTGGTAGCTATGGAGAGCAGCCTTCAGGCTAAGTCTTGAAGGAATGTAAAGCAGCTTGTTTTACCAGTCTATAATCTCTTGAGTGACCAAATGAAAGAGGACCACACCAGGTATTTATTCAAAATATATGTATTTATTACTAAACACACCTCTCTAGTCTCTTTATGAGGCTAGAGTTCGAAGTACATAAGTTATAAGTCAGTTATTCACAGTAATAGCACAAATACACGTTTGAGCCCTAGGGGCGTACCAAACCATATACCAATAAAGTGGTATAAGAACCACGACTAAGCTAGACACAAGGCCTAGAGCCTGTAGAAGTGCTTGGACCACAAGGAACCACCCAAGTAGTGACACAGGGGACCCACGGGGGACGCGTGCAGTGTAGTAACACAGCCGCGAATCACCGTTAACTTCTATGGGGAAAGTCGCGGTTAGGAATTTAAAGAAAAGGGACACTTAAAAGAGGACTTGGAGCAAACCCTTTGAGAACTAGGTCGTTCTAGAGTCTATACCCACGGGAGCACCGGAGTACTCGTGTTACCTCACCCAGGGAAGCCGGGTGCATAGGTGCCTTTCGGGGTCGGGTTTCGTCGTCGATTTGAATGGCGAGATGCTGCAAAGTGCTGCTGGCGACCAAGTCAAAAGTGTCCGGGTGGATCCAAAGGTGGATCGGAGATCTGAAGAACCTGAAAGCAGAGGGGACAGAGTCTGGGTCACTAGCCAGTGACCAGGAAGGCGATGAGCAGATGCCCACCGATGTCGGATGCTTCAGGTAGGTTGACGGTCGTCTTGACTCTTCAGCCACGAGGTCCAGGAGGTGTTGTCGGTGACCAGGAGCGAGATTCGGACTGTCCCACAACGTCTGTCGATTACTGAGGTGTCAGTGACCGGATTGGACCCAACAAGCCTTGGCAACGGCAAGTCTTGTGGAAAGTGAAGAAGGACGATGGTGCAGACCAGCAAGGTCTGAGGGACTCACCCAGCAAGGGTAAGTCAGGGCAAGCCTGGAGCAACCAGGGGAATCCAAGCAGGATAAGATTGGCCTTCGTTAGGGGCTACTAGCCAATGGACTAGCGACCGCAAAGGAGCCTCGAGACGATGCACGTGGAGCTGGCTCACAGGACACTCGTGGAGTGCAGGCCAGTGATCTTTGGTGCAGTTGGTGCAGGAGGCTGGGGCTACTGGGAGCCCAAAGCACGACTTCGTGGGAAACCCAGAAGAGGATGCACTTGCAAATGCGTGCGGTGTCCAGGGGTCACGGTTCCACGTTACCCACGACAGCTACGGGCCTCAGCTTTGCTGGGGACTCAGGGCAGCGTCGGGAAAGTCTGGAAATCCACCTCTGGTGATGCAAAGACTTCGGCGTCCGACGGGAGCTTCAGCGATGCAGACCGGACAATTGCTTCTTTGGTGCCTGCCAAGCAGGGGAGTCACTCCTTGACCCCAAGGGAGATTCTTCTGTCCTCTAATCTTCAAGTAGAGCGTCAAAGGTCCAGGATTCTGTGTCAGAGTTTCGTCCAGGGATAATCTAAAGTCCTAAGGACTGGGGTCCCATACTTATACTAAGGTAGGGGGTTGGACTTACTCTGTGGTCCCACCTATGGGTGGGTCAGGGCAGAGGGGTGGTTACACCCCTTTCCCTTTGTCCAGTTTCGCGCCAGAGCAGGGGCTGGATGCCCCTGATCTGGTTTGAACTGGGGTATGCACAGGGACACCAAATGTGCCCCCAGTGCAGGACTTCAAAGCACCAGAGAGTGCTCTCGCCCAGCCCCAATACACACTATCCTGTCTGGGGAGGTGGTTACACCTCCCTGCGACAGGAAACCTATTGTCCAGGCCTCCCCTGCCGGAGTTTCGGTCAGCAGCAGGAGGCCAGACTTGTGTCTGTGGCAGCAGCATCCATTTAGTGATGCCAGGGCTTTGGAAAGAAGTTACCGGGCAAGCCAGTGTGTACATATCTCTCCCTCTAGAAGGGTGGAATGCTACCCCCGCCGCCAGAATTGGCGGGGGGGTAGTATTCCAAGATGTTTGACACCAAACACGACATGTTTCCGTGCAGCCATCCCAAAGTTAGCATTTTAACGCGAGGTTATAATGCGCTTAAGAGTATATGGTCAGGCTGCACTACAAACAGCATCAGAGAAGGGTCTCCAAACGCTGCAGAGGGGCCCTGCTCATGCAGGGGCACTCTCTCACATAGGAACTACGCACTCTGCCTTCAGGATTGATAAGGCCTGCCATAGGAGTGACTTATAGGTTTATATGTGTGTAGGTATGTAGTGATATAGGTAGCCTATATCACAGTAAGGGGTGCATGAACCACCTTACCCAGGCTGCAGTAGCAGACCTGTGGTGTCAGTTTGGATGGCCTTCCAGGGGTGGCACAATACATGCTGCAGCCCCTGGTAGGCCTCTGAGGTACCTATGCCCTGGGTACATAGTATACCATATACTAGGGACTTATAAGGGCACTCCAGATTCCAATCAGAGATGTGCCTAAGGCACATGGAAACCATTTTAAAGAGGAAGCAGCTAGGCTGGGGTTCTGATTAGCAGGGCCCCAGCCAGACTAAGGTCGAAAAACAGTGAAGCATCAGCAAAAAGTGGGGGTACCCATGTGAAGCAGATCCTACTCTGCTACACCAGTCAAAGAACACTATCATACCCATGTGTTACAACTATGAGATCAAAGTGAAATAACTTTTGGACCTACCACCACCCGTACCACAACCACACTGGGCACCACCACCACTCTTTGCACAACAGAATCCCCAGAACCTACGATTCCAATATCTACAACTACAACCTTCACAGGTAAACAGAAATTCAATCTAGAATACTGAGCATGGGTTCTGGAAGCAGGTAGTCAAATCTGTCAGCAGTGATGTGAAGAATCCTTCACCAACAAGCATTTGGCATGTCTAATTGCAGTTGGTGAATAGTAAATGTTTGATGTTAATTATTTGGTAATGAGTGCATGCGCTATGCAAATCACTACTGATAGTGGCGAAGGATGCCTGAGAGTTTGGAGTTTTATGACGAACAGGCAATTTGATCACTTTGTGTATGTTAGATTAGGCCTTTATGATCATCACTGACTTGCAAGTAGACCTGATGCCCACAGAGTCTTGGGTCAAGGGCCTGCCTCCAGCTGTAAGTAAGGCAGTAAGAAGTAAGGGCATGCTGGATAGACTCTATATTACTAGGGCTCGTGGAATTATGTGATTCTGCGGCTCTTTTCGCATAGTGAATAATTTGCTGCATTTGACACATAATCCATCATCTGCTGCATAATCTGCAGATGTTAGCCAAAATAATTATGTTTCTTGCTCAAACGAATCAAAAGTTACCGAAAACGAGGCGACGTGTTCATGTGCAGTGGAAGGCACGTTGCAAACATTTAATGCCCATTTTTTAGTTGCCTATTTCTGTATTTTGGTTGCTAAACTAATGTGGTGAAATCTTTATCCATATAATATAACAAGGTGTAAAAATGACAAAATAATGAAGTGATAGCATCAAAAAATGCACCTAAATATGCCGCATAAATTGGCTTTTCCTGCTGCATAATTTGATTAAATTATGTTTCTAGGAAGCACCAAATCATGCAGCAGGGTTGACTAACCCTGCTGCATGATTTGGTGCTTCCTAGCCACATAATTCCAGGTGCCCTGTATATAACTCCCAAACGCTCTTGCCAAATGTTTTTTCCCCCTCAACTCGTGGTAGGCCAACCACATTATATTAAAATGTGAACTCCCCAGTTTGTTAGAAATGACCCTCCTGCATATGTAGGTGAAAAATGTAATAATATGATTGTCTGAGACAACATAATCAAATCAATCAAATTACTTTTTACGCGCAAGCATATACATAACCTTTCCTCAACGGGAGCCTAGGCTCTGTATGCTGCAAACCAATTTGCATCACTTTTTAGCTTTAAAGTTCAATTTTTGTGTTTGTCGTGCAGTAACAATGTACAAGCATGTTGCTCTATTAGAGGGAAGAACATTTCCTGCTTTAAATCATGATGGGCAAAATCCAAATGAGAGCAGAGAAGAACTAAAACTAATTGGTGGGAAAATGTATTCTTTAAGCTAATAATTTTTGGATCTGTAAATTCAGGATTTTAACACTGCCTTGATGTTTCTGATGCTTGTATAAATGCTGGTTTATCCTAAAATAGAAACACTTTCGTCGGTATCTCCTAAGAGAAAACCACTCTCTACTTTTCTGATTTCAGATATATCGAATTGTGCTAAGCAAGATGTGTTAAACATTTCGGGGCATATTAGCAATGCCTGGCGATAATTATCGCAAAGCGCAATTAGCGCTTGGATAATTATCGCCAGGCATCGCCGGTTTCTATCGCGGAGTTAGCGTGCAATCAGCAATGCTAATCTCCAAAGCGATAGAAACCTTGAAGAACAGTGTGAATATCGCCTGAAAACAGGCGATATTCACACTGTTCCCCAGTTCTGCTTGCTGATAGTGCGAGGGGACTTAGCCATGTAATCCACCTCTCATTGGATTACATGGCTAAGTCAGGGTGGGACCAGGTGTTAGCAAACCAGCGCTAAACGTGTTTATCGCTGGTTCACTAATCACCGCCCCTGCCTCGCTGATAGGCTTTAGCGACCTCAGCGACTGTTTCCAGTCGCTGTTAGGTGGGGAACGCCTACTTTGCATGCCATTAGCGATAAATATCGCTGGCATGCAAAGCGGCACCCAACCCGGTCGCTATCGCCTACAAGCTGTCGAGCGACAGCTTGTTGATAAGGCGATAATATTATCGCCGCTTTAGCGGGAAAAAGTCCCGCTAAAGTGGCGATAATCGCCTTGCTAATATGCCCCTTCATTTTATTTAGGTTGGTGAAGTGAATTGTGGATTATGTCAAAATCCAGCTGATATTCCTGCTTACTTGATTGACCAGCTTTGAATAGGGTCTTTATGCGTAGCCCTGCGAGTGAACCGTAGATGGTGATAGATGAGTTTAGGTTCTGCGTGTTCCCAGCGGAATCAATGAAGCAGCATGTGCCAATGGCGGTTATAACTATTGCTTGAATCGGGAAGATAAGGGCTTTTGACTGTGGTACCAATAGGCAAGCATTTGCTATGCAATAGGTCTCGCATTGGGGAGAGTTAAAGCAATTGGCGTTGTAAATGACAATGTGGCATATTAACAAGGGCCATATCGCCGCTTTTCTGGCTTTAAAAGCCAGAAAAGCGGCGAAAATGTAATCGCCCTATCAACAATGCGGTGCTAACATGCATTAGCGCATGTTAGCAGCCGTTCTCCACACGCCTAGCCTCGCATCTCTAATGAGATGCAAAGGAGGCATTCCCAAAGAAAACAACAGGGAAAAAGTCCGTAAACGCACATCGCGGTATTAACAAGCCGTGCACTGACACCCATAGCGTTATTAAAAGCCGCGCTAACCGCGGTTATCGCCGGTATCTAATGTCTGATAAATTTCAGGCTTGTCTATCTGTTCAATGGGAGGTGGATTGAATGGCTGAGTCCATATCTCCCAATTCACAACATTTCCTTTAGCGCCGTCCTGTTGTCGCTGGTTTTCGCACGGTAATGTGGAATATCGCCGTCAATCGCCGGATTTCACATCGCCTGTTAGCCAAGCGTTGTTAATACGCCGCTAACACGGCGATGTGAACCGGCGATAGACGGCGATAATGACAAATGCGATAAACGCGTTCAGCGATTATTATCGTCTTTTGTTGTTGATATGCCCCAATGTCTTTTAGGTATGTATTTTAGTTTCAAGTGCAGTGACCTTTGGGACCGTACAAGTGTTTAGCGATGCAGTATATTATCCTGATGTGTGGTAATAAAGCGTCAAAATATAAAATTTTCTATGCATGTTGCAATAAACAGCTCAAAACCTATGCAGAATAAATGCAAGGAATACCCAAATGCTCCAAAATCTCTAAATAATTAAGACATTTTGCTCTACAGGGCAAACAAATATACTTCAAATTTGAACTATCGATTATAGTAGGACTTTTTGTAGGTTTTTATGTCGACTCACAGCATTTTCTTAATGTCCATTCTCATTGTGACATAGTTATGTTAGGCATTACTTTTGTAATGTCTTACGTAAATTAGCCTAACGGCCAAAGATTCGGGGACAAAAATAAAAACTGCTTTAATGCAATACATTGAGAACTCTTCAACTTAAATGTATCACGCTTCCGCTATACACAGAAAACGCGTTGCTTTTCCCAAAGTGAAGCAGCCTATCGAAGTTAAAACCAAAAAGAGTGCAAAGGTATACCTAATGAGTCATCCTCCTGCGAGAAGCCCCGATGACTAAAGGTTGGGCCAGGGTCAGAGGCAGGGGCGTAGGAGACACAAAATTTCTGAGGGGGACACGGACAACCTTGCGCGTGTGTGTGTGTGTGTGTGCGCGTGTGTGTGTGTGTGTTTGCATGCATGTGTGTGTGTGTGTTTTGAGGATGCTCGCTGCAAGAGTGGTGAAGCAACTAGGCAAATACTGTATTTTCCCAAATCTCCTTAATTTACTTCTTCAAATCTTACTGCTGCCTTCAGGCCTGGGTCTTCAAGGCGGCAGGTAGGGTAGGGCTGAGGAGGGGCAGTATCAGACAGCAATCAACAAAGGACCTCTCCCCCTTTGTTCTCAGAAGTGCAGACTGATGGCAGCTGTGGCTGAGATTATAAACAATTCCTGGAGTGTTGCAGTGCAACTAAAGTGTAGGGGGCGGGTGGCCTCTGTGACTGTCAGATTGGTCACAGGTAACTGGAGGCTGGTCACAGGTCATGTGCAGTCAGGGCTGGCCTTTCGAGCTGGGCCCAGGCTCTGGTCACCAATTTTCTGAAGGGCGCATGGAGCTGTGTGCATTATGGTTATGCCAACAGCAGCACCCTTCTCACATTGCTACAGCCTTGTCCTTGTCCCTGCCTGATTCTTTCTGTCTGATTTGCAAATTTAAAGTGGTTTTAGACCTTCATTATCATATGGCAGGTGATGTTTTTAACACCCCTTTAGCCCCCTTCCTTATCCTCCCTTCACCCTCTGACACCTACTGGCACACATCATCAAACCCATCACTTGCCTGGACAGCTAAGCTAAATGTGGTTTAGGTGAGCTGGGGGGGGTGGTCCTGGGATGTTTGCGTTCAGGGGCCAGTCCCTGCTCATCCAGGTACTGACCAGTGAACACAAAGGGGACCCCCTGCTGCCTCATTCAATTCACTACCATCAGCAAGGGCACCAAATGTCTCTCGCCGAGGGCTCTATCTTACCAAAGGCTGGCTCTGCCTGCAGGGTCATTAAAGGTAGCGATTTTGTGCGCTAAAGGCCCTGTGAATTAAAGAAGGGAGACAAGAAATTCTTTTGTCTTCTCGTCCCCCCCCCACCCTTGTCCCCTGCGTCCCCCCACTCCAAAATCTGGGGAGGATATGTCCCCTGCGTCCCCCACACTTCCTACGCCCATGGTCAGAGGCTCACCAGAAGTATAGCTGCAGACTGGGAGACATCACCCCACCCAGTGATCAACACAGAGACACGAGTTGCTGCGCAAAGGATGGATGGCTATCTTTTTGTTGCTAATTTGCATTGAGGCACTATGGGGGATGTAGTTCCGTGTCTACAGGAGATGAAGCCCTACATGGCGAGTGCCTGATTCCCTACGCCAACACAAGGAGCTGGCCTGGCAGTTCGGGCTGGACTGTTCCCATTGGGCACCGGGTCAAGACTGATTTGCATATGGCTGGGTTCAAACTGGAATGGCATGGTGAGCAAAAAAACGATGGATTTAGGCCCAGATCTCTGTACTGGGGTGAATGTATGACATTGTTCTGCATTCTGTCCATCAGCTTTTCTTTTTGCATTTGTCACCCCGAGTGGGATGGGTATGCCCAGACGTGGGTCCTGTGCTCTCCATGCCACTGGAGTCAAGCTATCCTGGCTGATGAGGGGTGAAACCCCGAAACCGGTCCTAGGATGATGCTTGGTTCCAGTCCAGGGAGGACCTGGCCTGGCAGTTCGGGCTGGACTGTTCCCATTGGGAACAGGGTCAAGACTGATTTGCATATGGCTGGGTTCAAACTGGAATGGCATGGTGAGCAAAAAAACGATGGATTTAGGCCCAGATCTCTGTACTGGGGTGAATGTATGACATTGTTCTGCATTCTTTCCATCAATTGTTCTTTTTGCATTTGTCACCCGGAGTGGGATGGGTATGCCCAGACGTAGGTCCCGTGCTCTCCATGCCACTGGAGTCAAGCTATCCTGGCTGATGAGGGGTGAAACCCCCAAACCGGTCCTAGGATGCTTGGTTCCAGTCCAGGGAGGACCTGGCCTGGCAGTACGGGCTGGACTGTTCCCATTGGGCACAGGGTCAAGACTGATTTGCATATGGCTGGGTTCAAACTGGAATGGCATGGTGAGCAAAAAAACGATGGATTTAGGCCCAGATCTCTGTACTGGGGTGAATGTATGACATTGTTCTGCATTCTGTCCATCAATTGTTCTTTTTGCATCTGTCACCCCGAGTTGGACGGGTATGCCCAGACGTGGGTCCCGTGCTCTCCATGCCACTGGAGTCAAGCTATCCTGGCTGATGAGGGGTGAAACCCCGAAACCGGTCCTAGGATGCTTGGTTCCAGTCCAGAGAGGACCTGGCCTGGCAGTTCGGGCTGGACTGTTCCCATTGGGCACAGGGTCAAGACTGATTTGCATTAACCCTGGGTGTAGTTTGCGTAGTAGCACTACGCGTAGCTATGCGAAGTAGACTTTGAACTACGCTCAGCTACGCAAATTACGCTAATTGCTACGCAAATTACGCTAATTGCGTAGTACATCTTGCACAGTGCAAGTTATGATAAAATAAATATCTCTGTCTTTATATGCTAAAATGCATATAGTCATTTCACAAAAGTGAAAATGATAAATTAACAAGCAGTGAGAGAGGTGATGATTTTGGGATCCTCCCTAACCTAGGGAGAGAACCAAGCAGATGCCTTGAAAACAAAAAGCACATCTTGTTGAACAATTCAGTGGTGGTCCCATCCTCTTAGGACCACCCCAAGCACAGTTATTGGCAAAAATACAATCCCAACCAAAGGCCCTGCAAAGCATTATGGGACGAGATTAGCAGTGGGCAGTGAATATTATAGTATCCAATATCAAAATAATTCTACAAAGAGCTGCAGTTCAACTAGTCGTTACTAGATGTCCCTCACGAGTCAAATGCAAAAGCATTGAAATTATTATTACATCAAGCTGCAGTTCCACTAGTCGTTACTAGATGTCCCTCACGAGTCAAATGCAAAAGCTTCATGAAAGGGTTTCCATGCTTGGAGAATACTGAAAAACAAAAAAAAGTTAAAAGTTTAGTGGGTTACCATTAAAATAGACTGCAACAATCCTCCAAAAGTTTGTACCTTCAAGGGAGCTGCCATTAGTTCCCTTCAAGGTAAAGAGATGAACCGAGGACTGGAGGTCGTCTATAAATTTGGTGGACAATAGTCTGTCAGAATGGAGGAGGTAATGTCCTTCACACCTTGATGGACTGAGGGCCTTCCATTAAGCAATTATCCACTTTTAGCAGCACCGCAGGACAAGGCTACATGAGTCAACCCAATGTTGAGATGTGATGTGCTGTTAGCAAAAGAACAATGTATAAACCAACTCCGCCTACCAGTATCATGAAACAATTCACACCTACTGTCCCAGGCACCCTGGATGAAAGTTCACAAGCCCCTCCCTCCGGACACAAAGCTATTTATGGCTGAGGTCACACCTCATCTGGGTCACCGGAAAGCAGTTGGAGCTAGGCAGTAAGCATAAATAAGAGGTAGACGTAAACAAATGGGTCTTGGCGCCACTCAAGCAGGTCATCAACAAGTTGTGAAGCAGAAATGGACCAACAGCAACAATACGTTACAAGCAGGGGTTCACCAGGGCCTTCTGGCAACAGCCCAGTTCTGCAAAGTGGCGGTCACGCAGTCTCTTGCCCTGCTCCCGAACCTTCTCAGGAAACGTCTCACCAACCTGGTCAATACCTCTCTCTCTGACCTGGCACCACAAAGTCTTCGGAAGGGCCAGATGGGGAGAGGGCAGTTGGTCCACTGTGATGGGGCCAGTGATGAAACCAACAGTGAATGGAGAACAACACACAGGGGAGCCTCTCAGCTTGAGGAGGCACGCTTTCTGGTACACGTTGATCTGGGTTGTGTCCTGACGATCTGGGCACAGTGTCTGGTGCACGACGGGATGAGTCCCACCAGACACGTCAGATTACATGAAGTAGAGTTGCAATTCTGAACCTCCCTGGAAATGAGGGACTATGTCCAGCACACCGTGATGTCAGTTGCATCAGACCATTCCGGACACACACACAAGCGCAATGTTCAGCCGAGCCTCACGAGATAGAATGAGACTCTGCAATGGGTGCACACCTACCTCTGAGGGTCGCAACCTGTGAAATGGACACCTCACGCAATGAGCATGCAGTTGTAGTGGTGCACGAGAGAAATGCGACACAGTCAACAAAGTGAGATCCTTTGGATCCCACAACTGGTGAATCTGCTCACCACCAAAAACACGCTTATGCGTGCCAGGGTCCCTGCAGTACAGAAACCACTTTGCCTAAGATGCAGGCAACGTATTGAGCTCTGAACTAGGCTCTCCAGTCTCCAGGCATGAGTTTCTAGTTTCAATCACGCCATGCTGTCTGCTTTCAATAGGCAATGTGGGCTCTTAGAGGTCATCGCTCTCCAGATATCCCTGGTAGATGGTGTGGGCCCCTCATAGTTCTGTGATATCTCTGAGACCTCTAAAAGAACAGGAGACCAGTCAACTGATTCTTGGGAGCCCACTTCAGGGTGCCACATGTCAGCAGGTAGTTGGCCCAGGCCAGCCACAATTCTGGAATGCAAGGTAGTTCTTTCCTCTGGCAGTTATCCTCCTTGTGCACAACTGAGTCCTCTGGCAATGTGCTCCATGCAGTCCAGGTTCTCCGGTCTCCCACAACCGGATCTCTTCGATTCGTGGTTGGCACAGGGTAGTTATACCCCATTGGGCCTCTGAAGTTGGGAGACAGTTTAAAGGGCATTCCTTTGAACCAGAGATGCTTCCCCTAAATTTCTGTCCTATCTGCCATGAGGTTGCGGAACGCAGATTTCTATCTTTATGGGGGCCGTGATCTGGCCCTAGAGGCCAGGTGTCACAATCTCTGCCCCCTCATATATTCTTCCAGAGCTGCAAATGGCAGATGTCGGCAATCTCAATTGCCTGCCCAATGGTTTATGTCTGTCGTTGGGGAATGCACAGATGTGCTCCCCCGGCCACCAGTGTTGACCGGCGCCAAACACCATGGCACACAAGACGTTTGATGCATAGAAATATTACTAATCCATAAGTGGCATTTCCACACAAGATATGCCAAGCCCACCGTTACCATTGGAATGGGTTTGGCCTAGCGAATCCACTGATATGAAAACATCATAAGGCTGCGCCATTGCAATCCAATAGTGCAGCTTGAAATACCGGCACCCCCTTCCCCTATGCTAACTATGCTAACTTGCGGGGAGAGCCAGCCTCCTCGGTAGGGGAACCCTTGTGCGTCTTCCTCACTACCTGGGAAGTGAACACCTTTGGGTGCCTGCCCAGCCATTCAACTTCCATCCAAATTGAGGTTAAAGGCCCCCGGATGGTCTGTGTAAGATACAGGCCAGCTAAAGTACACGCACAAGGGCTCTCTCGCTGACCTTCTGTGGCAGGTCAGACACATGTTAAATGCACAGTCTGTGCGAGTGCACATACCGGCCTGTAGTAGCTGGGTAGACACATAGCTAAACCACACAAGCCCTGCAAGTGCGCACCCAAGCCGCAATGGCAGGCCTGAACCATGTTTACAAACATTGTGTCCGCACCATTTTGAAAAATGTGTAGGAAATGTGCACGCACTTTCACACTGCAATACAGTAGGAAAGCGCCTGGAGCCTCGAGGATCTACACGAGAACCGGCACCCACAATGACTGGCAGTGGCAGGTCCGGCGGTTTGGGTCTCCTAGACACCAGTGGTGTCTGTGCACTATCCATCCGACAGTGGGGTCCAGACTCACGGTAAGCACCTCCTTGGTGATATGAGCACCCCGGCCTATCATGGCAGGCTGGTGGAGGGGACCTAGAAATGTCACTGGCAAGAGTGCCCAGGCTAACCTGTCCTAGCAGGCCAGACACTGGCTCAGCACAGCATTGGTGCTAGTGCACATTCCACTTGCCATGGCAGACGGAGTATCTATTTCACCCTGTCAGCTAAGCACCCCTTCCTAACATGATTTAGGACTGGTACATGCCCTTCCATTCTGCAAAAACAGCACAGAAGGGCTACGGCCCTACAGCCACAAAGGGGCCTCTGCAACCTCAGAAGGTGTTGGATGGAAGGGAACTAACCTCTGAGGTAGAGTGATCCCACCTAGGGGTCCTCCCCTGTTTGGTAACGGCCCCACTCAGCCTCCCCAACTGGCTACTTACCTACTATGAGCTTCACCTCTCGGGACATTCCCTTGGGCTGCTCCGGCGGCAGGGGACGGCCCCACCAGGATCGCTCACCCGTGGAGACACCAACCTGAGTAAGAAACATAATGGGCAGGCGAGTCCCTCAGGGCATGATCAGTGCCATGTCCCCCTACTCGCCAGTGCCGTAACTGCCCTGGGTACCTGATGTACCTTTTCATAGGGCACTCCCATGGATAACATTTAACCCAATGGTGTGAGCACCTCACTCTTATCTGGCGTAGAAAGGGCGCTTGTACCTTCCTATTGCAGTGCAGTGGGAATTTGCC
Organism: Calotriton arnoldi; assembly: GCA_963921515.1. Taxonomy (NCBI): domain Eukaryota; kingdom Metazoa; phylum Chordata; class Amphibia; order Caudata; family Salamandridae; genus Calotriton; species Calotriton arnoldi. The sequence continues at coordinate 79,297 of CAWUFW010011765.1, forward strand.
CTGATTGCTAGGGTCACCAACAAAGAGTAGGAGAAGACTAGGAGGACAAAAAAGCAAAAAGTTTCAGGGGTAGTCCCCTAAGAAGGCCATGTCCAACAATGTCCCTGGGTGGCAGGCAAACCTGGGTCCAAACAGTGCAGCTTATCACTTTGCCAAACAGCTCAATTTTCAGGGGAACATTTGATGTCTCCAAGTTTAGTTTTCAGGCATTTCGTGGGCGATAGGCCCAGCCACACAAGTGGGGTGCCATTTTATCAGGAGCAGTGTTGTACTGGTGGGTGGAATTAATTTTTATGGATTTCCACAGATTCTGGAATTTTTCTTCAAATAAATGTGAGGAAAATGTGTGATTTTAGCAAAGGTTTGAGGTTTTCAGCTCAATCTAGGTAAGAAAATGCAATTACATTCATTCAAGTCACACAATCTTGGATGTCTGTGGGTGTCTAGTTATCAGAAATGACTGGGTATGGTAGGTTTATATGGATGGCGGCCACACCCCGGCCCACATACTGCACCTACCCAGATTGTCAGAAACAGATCAATTTACATTGTGAAAACTATATGTCTCCATGTTCAATTTTGGGGCCACTTGTGTTGTTGGAACTGAGCAAATCTAGACAAACATCTGTTATTCAGCGCCAAGAGACCTGCGGGTGAACGTGCGCTTTACAAATACACGTTATGGTATGTTATGTTATTGTGGAAATACAGAGTAGTAGAACATTGGTTTTTATCTATTGAATGTATGTTCATTTTTGTTTCTAAAATTAACCCAGTGTGCAAAAAAGGAACACATTTTGCAGAATACCCCAAATTCAGGATTGTACAAATAGCCACTATTCCTAAACTCCGTGTCAGAAATTGGTTTGTTATTGCTTGACTGGGGTGTAAGACCTGGACAAGCAACAACCACAATCCTAGTCAGGGTAAGACACAAGACATTCCAAATTAGCCTGTGCTCATCCCCCTGGTAGCTTGGCACAGAGCAGTCAGGCTTAACTTAGAAGAAATGTGTATAGTATTTGTGCAACACTTCAAACATTAAAACAGTGAAAAACACCACACAAAAGATCCCACAACAGGTTAGAAAACCAGAGCAAACTTTAATATATAAAACAAGACCAAAACTACAAAAATCCACTCAGTAGAACTGGAGTTATGAATTTTTAAAGAATAAACCTAGAAAAAGAAAGCGCCAACTGCGGCTATCTGGCTGCGCTAGACCTAGTCAAAGTCAAAAGTTCAAGCCAACGGTGATGAAGCACAAGCCGGATACAGTTCCAGATTAGTTCCGCTGAAGGCCTACCTTCTCAAGTTTTGTGCCAAGACCCTGTTCACATTAGAGAGGGCTGCAAGGAGCAAGGAGAGCGTCGCTGATGGTGGCAAGTCTGCAGAGGAATATCCTTAGCGAGGGGAGGGACACCCCACTAGCCCTAGAGAAGAAGGACAGAATGAGGTATACCCACATAATGGAAGCCTTTTTCAGGAAGTATGGTCTGACCCCAGAGAAGTACAGGCAGAAGTTCAGGGAAAGTCAGAAACCTGGCCCACAGACCTGGGTGGATTGTGTGGATTTCTTTTGCAAGGCACTGGATGGTTGGGTGAAGGGCAGTGAAGTAAGGGATTATCAGGGGCTGTCCAATATGATTGCAAAGGAGCACATGTTCAGTCTTTGTTTTGCAGATCTGCACCAACACATGATTGACAGTAAGCTCTTTAGCCCAGAAAGCTTGCTAAGGAGGCAGACCGCTGGGTCAGCACCAGTGTCCAAAAGAAGGTATCTTTGGGGGGATCACCACAAGTATGCACAGGGTCCACATCAAAAGAAAGAAGAGGGAGGCAAACATAAAAAACAAGGAGTTCTTTAAAGGGCCCCAAACGTATTCCATGAATCAGGACTCCCATCCCTCAACTGAGAAAAAGAGGAGATGGTTCCGTGACAGTTGGTCTTCAGGGAAGGCACTCCCAAGTGCTGTGAATGCCAACAGGAAGGGCAATTCAAGGGGGGTGCCAAGTGTTCCAAGCAGGCACAGTCCCCCACCGGTGGGCAGTCACTGTGGTTGGCTAGTGTAGTGCTTAGGAATCAGATTGTCCCAGATAGATTGGGGGACAGGGTAGAGGTTTCCCTAGTGTCCCTGGATGATGCAGAGATGGTGCAGAGAACTCACATGCCTAGTAACACTAGGAAATACAGGCAGTGGGTCACCATCAATGGGCAGAGGGTGGAGGCTCTGAGAGAAACTGGAGCCTGCATGACAACTGACAGATGTCATCTGGTAACCTCAGAGCAGGTATTCCCTAATGCATTCCTCCAGGTTGTAGCAGATGACAACCATGAGAGTCACTATCCAGTGGCTCCAGTTCCCTTTGAGTGTGAGGGTGGGAGTCATAGGTTCCTTGAGGGTAGCTGTGAGTCCATTTATGCCTGTGGATTGTGTGCTTAGCAATGGCCTGGAGCACACCATCTGGATGGAGGTGGAGCTCAGGTCCCACTTGGAGATGTTGGGGTTGTCTGAGTGGGAGTGCCTGACCACAGGGTCCATGGCAGCCCAAGAGGGTATTCAGGATGACCTGGAGCTTGTAAGAATGGCCAGGTACCAGCCAAAAAGAGGACGGGCAAGAGGCATGGAAAAACTGCTCCTGAAACTCCCACAGTCTGGGAAGAGGCTGACCCTGAGGGGGAAACCCCAAAGTGTACAGGGCAGGATGTTGCTTCCCTTGGGAACCTACCTGAACTGTCCAACTGGCAGAAAGGATTTGTCCCACCAAAGAGGAGTTCTGCAAGGCATAGAGGAAATGCTCTACTCTTGTGGATCTAAAGCAGCAGGCAAAGACCCAGGCAGCTGTCGACACCCCTGGTGATGATCACCTGATTTGCTTGGAGAACAGTCTCCTGTATAGTGAGCCTAATGTTCCTGAGCTGGATGCATCCCATGTGTTGGTAGTCCCCTTCTGCCACAGGACCATCCTCCTGGAGCTGGCTGATGATTTACCCCTGGCAAGGCATTTGAGTCAGAACAACATGTTTGACAGGCTGTCATCCAATTTCTTTTCTGACCTCAAATGAGGAAGGCCTTGGATACTTTCCTGTGTCCTGTCCTACCTGCCAGGCCAGTAGCAAGTGAGGAGGGAAGCACCAGGCTCCCCTGCAACCATTTCCTGTCATTGGAACCACCATTGAAAGGGTGGGCATTGACGTTATTGGACTCAAAGACAGCCTTGGGCAACATGTTCATTCTAGTCGTGGTGGACCATGCCACTCGGCACTCGAAGACTATCCCTCTGAGAAAGGTGGCTGCACCTGGTGTGGCCAGGGCACTGATGGGGATGTTTACCCATTTGGGTTTCCCCAAGTAGTAGTGTCAGACCGTGGTGCCAACTTCATGTCAGGGTGCATGAAGGACAAGTGGAAGGAGTGTGGGGTTGCCTACAAGTTCTCCACTCCTTACCACCCTCAAACTAATGGGCTTGTTGAGAGGTTCAACAGGACCCCAAAAGGCATGATAATGGGCCTATCAGACCCCATGAGGTGGACGTGGGACATCCTCTTGCTATGCCTTGTATTTGCCTATAGGGAGGTACCTGAGAAGGGGGTTGGCTTCAGCCCCTTTGAACTTCTGTATGGGAACCCAGTGAGAGGGCCTTTCAGTCTGGTGATGGAGGGCTGGGAGCAAACTCCTAGAAAGTTATGGACGATGGGGTGGAGTAGTAGAGTAAACCTCCCCCCAACAACCTCCTTTCCTCCAAGGAGCAGGATGGGTGAGAGGGGGGTGTTAGCCTCTCCCCTACACTGACCCTAGAACAACAGAGACACTGCCACCAGTTGCAGGCGGCAGATTGACTCTTTATTCTACCTTACCCCAAGGCTCCCTACATGGGTTACCCATGATATTGATACTGGGGACAGCATGGCTGTGAAGAGTTATATCTACAGGTGTCTGATAAGGTGAGAGCCAGCATTAAAGAGGAGGTCTCCAAGATGCTAGTGTTGGGGGTTATTGAGCCCTCAAACAGCCTTTGGTCCAGCCCAGTGGTGTTGGTCCCCAAAGCTGCTCCTCCAGGTGTCATTCCAGAGCTTAGGTTTTGTGTGGACTACCGTGGACTCAATGCAGTCACCAGACTGATATACACCCCATCTCCAGAGCTCATAGATCAGCTAGGAGCTGCTACGTTCCTCAGCATGTTTGAATTAACATCTTGGTACTGGCAAATTGCCTCAATCAAGGGGGCCAAAGAAAGGTCTGCGTTATCCACCCCAGAAGAGCAGTTCCAGTTCCTGTTCATGCCCTTAAGGTTGAAGAACGCCCCGCCACCTTCCAGAGTTTGGTCAACCAAGTCTTGGCTAGTTTGAAGAACTTCAGTGCCACCTAGCTAGACAACATTGTGGTCTTCAGTTCCAGCTTTGAGGACCACCTGTGCAACTGCCGAGAAGTGCTTCAGGCTTGGCAGAGGGCAGGCCTGACTACCAAGGCCAGTAAGTGCCATAGAGGGCAGGCTTCAGTGGTCTACTTGGGTCACCAAGTAAGAGGAGGCCAGGTGTAGCCCCTCCAGACCAAGTTTGAAACAATCTGGCTTGGGAACTCCCTAAGACCCAGACAGAGGTGAGAGCCTTCTTAGGTTTCACCGGCTACTACTGGAGATTTGTCAAGGGGTATAGCACAATTGTTGTCCTCTTGACAGAACTGACTTCCAAGAAGCAGTCAAGTTGGGTGACCTGGACGTAGGCATGCCAGAAAGCTTTTGACACCCTGAAGGAGGCCATGTATACAGCACCTGTGCTCAAGGGCCCTGACTTCTCCCAAGAATTAATTGTGTAGACAGACACCTCAGATCATGGAATATGGGCTGTGCTCTCACAGCTAAATGAAGAAGGCCTGGATCAACCTGCAACCTTCGTCAATAGGAGGTTAATTCTCCGGGAACAGAGGTGGAGTGTAATAGAGAGGGATGCCTTTGCTGTGGTCTGGGCACTGAAGAAGTTGAGGTTGAGTTTGGTGCTCACTTACAGGTTCAGACAGACCACAGACCCCTCAGATGGTTAATACAAATGAAGGGTGAGAATCACAAACTGATGAAGTGGTCAATGTCCCTAGAGGGAATGGACTTTACAGTGGAACAAGGTCTTGGAACAGGCCAGGCCAATGCTGATGGTCTCTCCAAGGTTTTTCTGCCTCAGTGAAGAGAACTCCCTAGGGGTTTGGTATTTCTCCCCATTGTAGAATTGACTTATAACCAATTTGCATATGTAATTCACTTAAACACCCCTAGTAAAGTGCACTACACGTGCCCAGGGCTCTGTAAATTAGATGCTACTAATAGAACCTGCAGCACTGATTGTGCCACCTACTTAAGTAGCCATTTAAACATGTCTCAGAGCTGCAATTACAGATCATATGTGTGCAGTTTTAAAGTGACATTTCAACCTGGCCAAGTAAACCTTTTGCCATGCCCAAACCTTCCTTTTTAATACATATAAGTCACCCTTTAGGTAGGACCTCGACAACCCTAAGGGCACGGTGCAGCTCATTTAAAAGGTTGGACATGTACTTTTAAGTCTTACATGTCCTGGTAGTGATAAACTCTTAAATTTGTTTTTCACTTCTGCAAGGCCTATCTCTCCCATTGGATAACATTGGAGTAGCCTTATTACATTGCATACATGTAATCTCCAAATGGAAAGAGATAACTGGTGCACATTTGGTGTCTTAGGAATCCTAATTTAAAATCCTAACTTATGGTGAATTTGTTTTTTAAATTACAATTCTGAAATTGCCACTTTTAGAAATTTGCCATTTTTTTGCCTTAGCCATTTGGTGCCTGCAGCATGTCTCAGGTCACGTTGCTGGGTTTAGTTGGCAGTTGGGCTTTGTGTGTTCCTCCCAGACAGCAACACACAATGGTAGCTTAGGTGTTACTGGATGGGCCATAACTGGTAGGATGGAAGGGAGGAGATATGCCCAGCCTCACTTACACCCAGTCTCTGCACAAAGACCTAACGACCCTGCATTATCACTTCAGCCAGCATGGAGCCAGGGCAGAGAAGTCAGGGAATGTAGGACATCTGTGCATCTCAAAGGCGTGCCTCTAGAAGCTTCTTCCCACTTCAAAGGCACAAATGTGTATAAAAGAGGGACCTCAGACAACACCACTTCACAACACTTCTGGACCTGTGGATAATATGCCAGCAAGAAGGATTGCTGTGCTGCTGAAAGGACTGTCACTCTGCTGGACTGCTATTCTGATGGAGCTGCTGCCTTGCTGTGTTGACCTGCTTCCCTCTTGTCTGGGAAGAAGAGCACCACACAAAAAAATCCCACAGCAGGTTAGAAAAACAGAGCAAACTTTAATATATAAAAAAGGACCAAAACTACACAAATCCAATCAGTAGAACTGGAGGGATGATTTTTTAAAGAATAAACTGTCAAATAGTGCCTAGAAAAAGAAAGAGCCAACTGCGGCTATCTGGCTGTGCTAGTTTGAGTCAAAGTCAAACGTTCAAGAGACGGTGATGGAGCACGAGCTGGCTACAGTTCCAGATTAGTCCCACCAAAGGGTTTCCTTGTCCATTTTTGTGCCAAGAGTCCAGTTTGCTTCTTGGAGAGGGCCGCAGGGAGCAAGGAGAGCAGTGGTCGGCGTGGCACAAGGAGCAGGCTGAGCGTCTTGGACGGGCGGGCTAGAGCCTCATGTTGGTGGTCCTCTGTGGTTATCAATGCTTGCTGTGTGAAGAGACAGGCTGGCTGCAGATTGCGCTGATTTTTGGTGTGAGTGGCAAGGTTCTGATGTGAACAGGCCCGGTCGCAGTTGGAAAGAGCCCAAAAGCTTGAATTAAGAGCCCGCTGAGCCACACCAAGGGTCCAGGACCAGAGGGGCACTTCTTGGGGGTCAGGAACTCATTGAAGAAGGGTCCAGGAGCTGTGGGAAGCCTGTAATGTCCCTGAGGCTCAGATCCGGAGCCAGCAGACTAGCCCTTTGAGTCACTATGGGGTCCTGGGTTCAAAATGAAATTGCAGGCCCAATTATTCTTCCCCGAGCAAGAAGGCAGCAGGCAGCAGGTCGGCAGAGCAAGACAGCAACTCCTTCAGAGTAGCAATCCAGCAGAGTGACAGTCCTCCCAGCCACACAGGAATCCTTGTTCCTGGCAGAGTATCCGCAGGTCCAGAAGTGTACTGAATTGGTGGTGTCTGAGGTCCTTTGTTATACACATTTGTGTCTCTGAAGTGGGGAGAAGCTTCTAGAGGCATGCCTTTGAAATTGACAGATGCCCTGTCTTCCCTTGCTCCAAGCTGTCTCAAGTGACAATGCAGGGTTGTTAGACCCTTTGTGTGGAGACAGGGCACAGCCTATTCAGGAGTAAGTGAGGCTGAGCACAGCCCCTACCTTCCATCCTGCCAGTAATGGCGCATCCAGTCACACCTAAGCTGCCATTGTGTGTGACTTTCTAGGAGGAATACACAAAGCCCAACTGCCAACTACACCCAGTCATGTGATAAGAGACAGGCTGCAGACAACAAATGGCTAAGGCAAGAAAATGCCAACTTTCTAAAAGTGACATTTGTTATTTAGTTTTCCAGAGACACCAAACATGAACCAGTTATCTCTTCCCATTTGGAGATTACACTTATAAAATGTAATACAGCAACTCTAATGTTATCATATGGGAGAGATAGGCCTTGCAGTAGTGAAAAACAAATCTAAGAGTTTTTCACTACCAGGACATGTAAAACTTAAAAGTACATGTCCAACTTTTTCAATGCACTGCACAATGCCCCTGGGCTGTTCAGGGCCCATCTTAACATTGACTTATATGTATTAAAAAAGAAGATTTGGGCCTGCCAAAGATATACTTTCCCAGGCTGCAATGACAGTTTAAAACTGTACACACTAGGTACTTCTAAGTAAAAGTAAATATGCCAATTGGGTATAAGCCAATTCTACCATGTTTTTAGGAGAGAGCACAAGCACTTTAGCCCTGATTAGCAGTGGTAAAGGTTGGAAATTCCCAAGGCCAGCAAAAACGAGGTCAGCACAACAGGAGATCTGAAAGAAAAAAGTTAGGGGAAAACCACGCCAAGGAATTTAGGTCAAATATTTAGTATATTGGGCAAATTAAAAAAAAAAGTATACATTTCCATCATACCCATTTTTCATTGATTTCATTTTAATAGACAAGTTGCTGCATGATTGGTACACAATGAAATATCATACTAAGCTCAAGCTCAATTGTTGGCATGGGGTATGGTATGTTTTTGGACTACCAAATAACACCAAATTACTTTGGCACCAGATGAGCTCGAAGGACGTAATTGTATATAACTTTTGTGAATGGGCCATCAGAGCAAATGATTATAGTGAAAACAATTGTCACAGTTTTTGTCCTGTTTTTTATTTAATTATTTATTTCTTTCAACAATTAGTTTCTTTGAGAAAACCTATACAAATGACATCTTGCTGAATTTAGAATTTTGTCTACTTTTCTTAAATGTAAAGTTTTTAGGTTCATTCATGTGTTTCACAGCTGTTTCGGCTACAAAGTGTAAGTAGATAGAAACAGCAAAAATTAGAAACAACTACTATCACTTACAAAAATGCAAACAATGTGGTCAAAAATATTTTCTTACAACTCTGCTTATGTCTGAAACTTCTTAAAGCTGGGAATATAGTGATCTTAGAACAGCAAACTATTTGTGGATTGCAGTGACGGACAGTAATTTTAGGAAGGAGGGGGCGGACAGGACACACATGCACACTTACACACTCACAACCATGCATTCACACATGCGCTCACACACACACAACCATCGATTCTCAACACTTATTACCAAATATGCTAAACATACACGCATGCACGCATCAAACATTTATTTAAAATAAAATCATACTTACCTGCAGCTCTGCCTCCTAGGGCCCAGGAGGGTTGGGACTGCTGCCTTCCCTCATAGGCTGACATTAGGTCAGCCAATGAAGGAAGGCAGCAGTCCCTACATCCTTCCAGAGGGGGAAGGGGTCAATGAGAATGTTGACCACACCCCCACAAAGTGTCACTGATTGACTCTCGACCCTGAGCGCTTCAGGTCTTAAACCTGAAGCGCCCAGGTGTGAGGCAATGAGTGATATTACCCCTCGTCACTGAGGGGGAGGGCCTCTAGGACCTTTGCTGAGCTGAGGATGTCACGCCCACAGGAGCTGTGATATCCTCAGCCCAGCAAAGTTGAACTCAGGCAGCCAGGAGCCTGCGTATTTAGCGCATGTCTAGCTCCTGGCTGCCTGACCTGAAAGAAGAGTATCTGTCAGGCCAACCTTTGCTCAGCCTAACAGACACTCTTCTTGAGGGGCAAAAGGTGAGGGGCGTGGCCCCTGAAGCCCCAATGGACCGGCCGCGGCTGGTGGATTGCATTTTTAGTAAAAAATGTCCATATTGCACAGCACTTTTTCCTATTCCCCCCCCCCAAAATTGTTGTTTTTGAAAGCTACATTTTGACTATTTTCTTAGTTTGCTTAAGGAGTACCCGCAAACCCTAGTTATCTTTAAAATGCCCAGCATATGGAAAAAAGGACTCAAATTTGACCTGAATACCTTTCATAGGCAAAATGTCATGAAGGCTTTGTCAATGCATGTTTTGTATTGTGATGGTTTTTGCAAATCTTTATTGTTGGGGAAACCACTCTCCCATGTCAATCTGAAAAAACAATCTTTGGCTAAATGCAAAAATATGCTTTAGTCTCAAAAAGCACCTTTTCATAGTAGTCCTTGGCACTGAAAAAAAGTACTTTGTTTGAGGAAGAATTCCTTGTTAAAGGGCAGAATGCCATCACTCACAGTGCAGTTAGCCAACCTCTCATGTATGCTGACCCACTACCTCATGGGTATTGTGTAGTGGGCAGCACAAAGAAAGAAAATAATCTAAAAGAGCACACTCTGAACCAACTGTTTCACTGAAGAGAAAGGAACAACTTTTAGGCACATGTGAACATTGAGCACAGCATTTGTGCAGTCACTCAAAGTGAAGGAAGACAATGTGTAAAGTGTGCTGACCCACTGCCACATGCTGTATTACTGTGGTAGATGCAAGCAAAATATGAATGGCAATATAACAGAATATTTAATGAAGCCCACTGACCAAAAAAGGCTTTTATCTATGTAGATTAAGTATGATTTCTTTTTGAAAAAACAGAAAAAAAGTCTCTCAAAGACCAGATCTAAAAAGACATACAATTAGAAAAGTCAGTGCAGTGCTTAGCAAGAATAAATGCAAGGACAGCTTTTGTCTGTATTATCCTATGTATTTATTTGAAAAACCCTTTGTAGAAAGTACTAAAAATTGTGGCATAGCAAGATAAGAGTACTGATGTAGTCGGTTACATAGAGAGAAGAAGATGATACAATGTGAGAGGAAAAATTAAGACAAGTTAATAAAATGCATTCTAAGAGCAAATTCTAGAGTACACATCTATACAGGTGAAGACAGAGAAAGTGTGAGCATTGGCTGTCCACGGTGGGAACTGGGCCTGGATTACTGATCTAGCCGACCACTCCAGTTTGATCTGATACCCAACTTCAGTGGTTATGCAAGGAAGAGAATGCGGGACCTCACCTGATCAACAAGAATTGGGCTCTCTCTGGTGCATGGACTATTTGACATAGGTAGAGCTTACAGTAGATTAAGCAGAGAAATACACAGAAATAATGACTGCAATGAGCATCGTTGTTAGGTTTGCTTGTACCACATGCAGGCGACATGGAATGGCTGATGTAGGCATGACATGGCGAGGTTCCACTGCTCAGCCTATCGGGTCAGATCATCTGATGCGGTGGAACCGAGCAAACCTGTTACTTCTCTGTGCTGAGCACGAATAAACTTCTACATATACTCCTGGCTTCACATGTGTCTATGCTCAGCACCACGCTGCAATCGTTGATCCATTTTTTTCTGCAGGATAGAACTCATCCCTTTGTCGGAAACCTTGACTGCCCTTATTAGAGGCACAGTTGTGTGGTGCGCAAACAAAGACACAATGTGCCTCCAGTGTCTCTGAGGTATAACCTAAGCCTTCTTTTGCAAGGGGATATCCCCCTTCCCCCCTGCTCCTTAGGTGGTAGAGTCTGTGACAGCACTTGCCCCTGAGGTTGCTAAGATCATAAGTTTGTAAGACCCTTCATGGAAATGGCCCACTCTACCTCAGGTATAAACTGCAGCCATACATCCCGGCCCGTCAGCTCAGATCCACTGATCTATTACTTTTATGCCCCAAACGTATTCGAACGACCAGGTTCGGGAGCCGCTCCTTCTCATTCTTAGCCCCCCATCACTGGAATCAGCTACTCCTATCTATTCGAGCATGCCCTGACCTTACTATTTTTTTTTAAAACTTCTGAAATCATGGTTATTTACTCGATAATCTCACTGACCAAAAAGGGCTTTTATCTATGTAGATTAAGTATGATTTCTTTTTGAAAAAACAGAAAAAAATTCTCTCAAAGACCAGATCTAAAAAGACATACAATTACAAAAGTCAGTGCAGTGCTTAGCAAGAATAAATGCAAGGACAGCATTTGTCTGTATTATCCTATGTATTTATTTGAAAAACCCTTTGTAGAAAGTACTAAAAATTGTGGCATAGCAAGATAAGAGTACTGATGTAGTCGGTTACATAGAGATAAGAAGATGATTCAATTTGAGAGGAAAAATTAAGACAAGTTAATACAATGCATTCTATTATTATTATTATTATGTAGCTTATAGAGCGCACGGCTACCCCCAACGGGAGTGTCCCGGCGCTGGTAACAGATAGAGAGAGGGAGGATAGGAGTTGGATTGCCACGGGTGCTAAGGAAGACTGAAAAGCCATGTCTTCAAGGATTTCCGGAACCTTACCTCCGTGTTGGCCTTTCTGATGTGTACAGGCATCGAATTCCACAGAGTTGTGGTTCGGACTGTAAAGGATCTTCCTCCTATTCTAGCCCTAGCGAAACGAGGGGTGTTAAGGAGTTCAAGATGATTGGATCTTAGGTTTCTTGTTTGCTGAGATTTACGGATTCTTTTCCGAAGATAGAGGGGGCCACTTCCGTTTATTGCCCTATAGGCAAGAGTGAGCGCCTTGAATTCTGTGCGTTTTTTCACAGGCAACCAATGAAGACTGCGTAGATGGGGGGAAATATGGTGCCTTAGAGGGACATTTCTAATAAGCCTCGCGGCTGCATTCTGTATTATCTGCAATTTCCTGAATAAATACGTTGGTAAACCCAGATAAAGACTATTGGCGTAGTCCAGCTTTGATGTTATAAGTGCATGGACAATAGTTTTCCTGCAGTCCATTGGTAGGAAATGAAGAAATCTTCGTAGTGTCTTCATTTTCCAGAAGCAGGATGATGATACAAGTCCTATCTGGGATTTACATGAGAGAGTGTTGTCCATTTTAAAGCCCAGATTCCTGGCTGAGGACACAGGCTGTGGAGGGGGATTGAGTTGTGAGGGCCACCAGAGATCAGAATGGGGGGGGAAGGCTGATTAAAAAACAAAACCTCAGTTTTGTCGGCATTCAGCCGTAGGCAATTCTTAGTCATCCAGCTAGATATATCAATCAGACACTGTTTAAAATGTGTAAATGCGGCCTCTGAGTGGTCTCTAAAAGAGAACACTAGCTGGGTGTCATCGGCATACGAGACGACACCCACGCCATGTTGCTCTATAAGTGTGGCTAGGGGCGCAAGGTAAACATTAAAAGAGTAGGGCTGAGAGCCGAGCCCTGAGGGACTCCACAGTTCACACAACGGGGTGATGAGACATAGGGGTGCAACCTTACATTCTGGGACCGCCCCTTAAGAAAAGAACTGAACCAGGCCAAAGTGGTCTCCAAAACTCCCAGTTGCCTGAGCCTGTCAAGAAGGATCTTATGTGACACAGTGTCAAACGCTGCTGACAGGTCTAACAGTACCAACATTGCACAGCTATTCTTATCTAAGGTTTCCCGGATTGTTTCAGTTACCTCCAGCAGAGCTGTCTCGGTGCTGTAGCCAGCTCTGAATCCAGACTGAGAGTAGTTTAGTAGTTTATTAGTTTCTAAGAAGTGGGACAGCTGTTTCTGAACTTCTTTCTCAAGAATTTTTGCTGGTGCTGGCAAGAGGGAGATGGGTCTGAAATTTTTTAGTACAGCTGGATCAGCATCCTCCTTTTTGAGGATAGGTTGAACAAGTGCAGTTTTCCAGATGGACGGGTAAGTGCCTGATTTTAGGGAAGCGTTCCAGAGCTGATTCAGTGGAGGGTTAATCAGTGGGGCAAGTAGTTTAAAATACCTAGCGGGGCAGGGATCCAAAGGGGATCCAGATTTTATTTTCTCCAACTGACTAAGAGAGGAGTCGGAGTCAAAAGGGGTGAATTCTGACCAGGTATTTGTGGGGGTGTAAAGGGAATGTTGGAGGTATAAATTTCCGAGAATGAGGAGTAAATATCTTGAATTTGTTCCTGAAAGAAAATTGATAGATTCTCACAGAGAGTGTCGGACGGGATTATATTGCTTTTCATTGTCCCTGGTTGCAAGAAGTCTTGAACAATTTTAAAGACTTCTTTGGTCGAGCTGTCTGATTGTCTAATTTGATTGGCAATGAAGTCCTTTATGGAAGTGCGTTTGAGCCTGTGAAAGTGCTTGACAGCTTTCCTGTAGATGTTTTTCATCTCAGTGCAGTAAGTTTTGCGCCAGATCCGTTCAAGCTTTTTACAGCAGCTTTTTTCAGCTTGTAGTTCAGGTGTGAACCAAGGAGCTGAAGGTTTGTTCCTAGCTGATTTCATCACTTTCATAGGGGCTATTTTGTCTAGGGCAGTGGTGACCCAATAATTAAAAATTTCCGCATCCCTATTAGGTTCTCCAGTAAATAGTAAGGGGGTGTTGAGTAATACAGGGCCCATAGTTTCAGGGGTGATTTTCCTCCAATTTCTTCGACCATCATGTTTAATTTCCCTTTGGTAATGGTTTGTGATGAAGGTTAAATTGAGGTCTAAGAGCATATTCTAGAGTACACATCTATACAGGTGGAGACAGAGAAAGTGTGAGCATTGGCTGTCCCCGGTGTGAACTGGGGCTGGATTACTGATCTAGCCGACCGCTCCAGTTTGATCTGATACCCAACTTCAGTGGTTATGCAAGGAAGAGAATGCGGGACCTCACCTGATCAACAAGAATTGGGCTCTCTCTGGTGCATGGACTATTTGACATAGGTAGAGCTTACAGTAGATTAAGCAGAGAAATACACAGAAATAATGACTGCAATGAGCATCGTTGTTAGGTTTGCTTGTACCACATGCAGGCGACATGGAATGGCTGATGTAGGCATGACATGGCGAGGTTTCACTGCTCAGCCTATCGGGTCAGATCATCTGATGCGGTGGAACCGAGCAAACCTGTTACTTCTCTGTGCTGAGCACGAATACACTTCTACATATACTCCTGGCTTCACATGTCTATGCTCAGAACCACGCTACAATCGTTGATCCATTTTTTTCTGCAGGATAGAACTCATCCCTTTGTGGGAAACCTTGACTGCCCTTATTAGAGGCACAGTTGTATGGTGCGCAAACAAAGACACAATGTGCCTCCGGTGTCTCTGAGGTATAACCTAAGCCTTCTTTTGCAAGGGGATATCCCCCTCCCCCCTACCCCTTAGGTGGTAGAGTCTGTGACAGCACTTGCCCCTGAGGTTGCTAAGATCATAAGTTTGTAAGACCCTTCATGGAAATGGCCCACTCTACCTCAGGTATAAACTGCAGCCATAAATCCCGGCCCGTCAGCTCAGATCCAGTGATCTATTACTTTTACGCCCCAGACGTATTCGAACGACCAGGTTCGGGAGCCGCTCCTTCTCATTCTTAGCCCCCCCATCACTGAAAGCAGCTACTCCATTCGAGCATGCCCTGACCTTACCATTTTTAAAAAAACTTCTGAAATCATGGTTATTTACTCGATAATCTCTCTTCATACAGCGTGACTCTCCCTGCTGCAAAGGCGCCTAGAGATCCCCTCACGGATGATTTGAGTGCCTAACAAATGAATAAATAAATTAATTAATTAATGCCCCCCACAAATGTCGTCTTTGGGTGCTCATTAACTGTTCTCTAAATTCTAAATGGTAAACACTTAGCTTGTCGTCTCCAGAATTCATGGGGAATTACAGTCACTTATTTGCATTAATCTACACCATCACGTTGTGCAGGTGCAAAATGTGTATACCTGAAGGGGCTGTGCAAGCATGCACATCTCTTCTGGTTCTGCGGACGTGCACTGTGACCACAGTTAGCACCCGAAGTGTCGCACTCTGGGGTCTCTTCCATAATACTGCTACTGGAGACTTTGTTAGTGAAGAACTTGCAAAGGTGGTGATTGCTGAAGAGCATCATAAAGAGGTGAAGGAGGAATTTGTAGATGTGGAGAGAGACTTTTTTTTTTAAGTGAAAGAATTGGAGCAAGTGCAGACGAAACAAAAGATGGTGAGGAAGAAGGTGAATGTGCCATGGCATAAAGGATGCAGATGGTTACCCAATAGCTGAATATGTAAGATGCCATTGAGGATGGAATTGATTCATCGATGCGTGAGAGTCAGTGGTAGGTACACAGAGGTCCAGTAAGAGCAGAACTAAAAAATATGCTTGTTCTGTGACGTTAGAGGTGGTGTGTGAATTATTCAGAAGACACTGCTATCTCTCCCAACAAAAGGCCGAAATATTTTTTATCTTCTGACACCTCCAGCTGCAAAGACGACAAGCAGGCAGTTGGCATCGTAGTCTACAGAAAGCAGCCTGATCCTATAGGACAAACTGAAAACAAACAAGAGGAGTGATGTTATATCTAATAGCATTGTTTGGAACTATAAGGGAAATAGACTCAATGAGACTAACGTTGAAGACGTCAACGGTACAATTCAAAGTACAATCTCTGAAGCTAAAAAGAAAGGTTATGTTGAAGCAGGCATGTACAATTCCGCCTTAGAGACTTGATGGTTGCAGTGACCCCCAGGGCCATTCCAGAATTGCAAAGATGTCAGTGACCAGAGAAAGATGAAAGTTAGGAAACTTACTCTTCCTAGGGTCTCTTGTAACTTTTATACGATACTTCTGAAGTGCTTACTAATTTTGCCTCTTTCTGTCTTCTTTGCAGAAGTGCCAACCACCTCCAGTTCCACACCTACAAATAAGTGCTGTGCCTTTCTTTGCTGAATTTATATCTCTGTAATGCTGCACGGTTGTTATGCAGTGGTGCATCCTGCGTGTCATGGCTTCGGGGCACTGTGCTAGCATCCAGCTTGAGCTCTGAGTGAAGTGGAGAGTGTCTCCCTAGATACCTGATGCAGATTTTCAGGACTGCTGCAATTTCAGACAGTGAATCCTTGCCCTCCATTTCAAGTCAACTCCAGAAGCTCTTGCATGGTCTATGAATGCAGAAGAACACTGGGTTTGATGCACGCGGTTGGAGAGTCCAAAAGGGTCACTATGTATGTCATGCTGCTTCTAATGCACCTATACAGAATATCATGAGTTTCATCACAGTGTGACAGCACTGGGGATTGTCTCCATACGTACAATGCTGGTGCTCGATGGTCCCTTCAGGATCTATCAGTGCAAGGCAGTGTATTATACATTCTATTTCATACTACACCTCCAAGTTTTTCACCACACAGCAGGACAGCAGAGCATCGTACGTGCTTATCTAGATTGCTGAGAGTGAGTGCATAACTCACACTATTGCAGGCATTGACCTTGAATGTATAGGTTCAGATTCCTGCAAGTAGGAACCATGTTCCGGCAGGATCTCAGATTGTATGTGGTATTCTCATTCAATTTTGGAAGCTTTACTTTTAGATCGTCCTATTGGTGACAGCGGCCAATATAGTGTATAGAAAGCAGGACCTTCTGCTAGATATCAGATGAGGTGGTGTCCACTGTGTGTAGTTAGGATCTCCTGGGTTTGTTGTAATTAGAGCAAGGCAACATGTAGTGATGGGTTTTAGGGCAAAAGTGGACACCTGTACACATAGAATCTTGCAGTGCAGATGAAGGTTTTTAAAAAAAAATACTGAATGGTATTTATAAATTGGATATGTCTCTGACCTTACTACGGTCACCTCTCTTTTCCCTTGCTCGTCCTAAATGACCAAAATCTTTTTGATTCCAGAAACCCTCTTTGACCTGCCCTCAATTGTGTCTACCAGATAATACTTGGAATTGCGTTGCATGGGGTAGTGCAAGGAAACATTCCACCCGAAATATATTGATTGTCAATTGCTGGATGATGTAGAGATCCTATCATGTATGGAGCAGCTTCCTACAGGATCTCAAAGTGCAGGTAACATTGCTCTCCGTGGCTTCTTGCACAGGTGCCTGTCACTTCATATAGTGTTGTTGGATAGCTGCAAGTAACTACAGAATAGGTTCATGATTCCATGAATCATCAGTGGTTAGTGCTAGATCAGCTACGATCCTAGAGGCATTGTGTGAAATTTAGATGACGTTCACCACCTCAGTGGCTCTGGGTCATCTTGATTTGAAGGACCCTTCTACCGGGTAGACACACTCAACAATCGGGAAATTGGTCCATCTCTCCCTTATTAATCTATGATGATCATGATCTAGGGTGTCTAGTACCCTTACCATAACCGAGACCCAGTCTATTTTTTTGGGTTGAAGCTAAGAGAAGATGTTTCTGGACCAGCTACAGAAATCAATTAAACTAATAAATAGCGTCAGAGACATAGGACCTCATTTACAATATTTTGGCACACAGCAGCGCAGCAAGTCTTCCTGCTGTGCTGCTGTAGATCAAAAGAAAACAGCAGGAATGGACGGTATCTGCAAGATATAGCACATTCGCGTCCTTTTACCCTGCGCTGGTGCACGATGGGCTGACAACGCTGTCCCCCTTGCGTTATGGTACTATGGTGTCTGCATTGCAAGGTGATTGTTTTTTTGCATGAAGGGACTGTTTCACGCACAAAAACAATCACAAGAAGTATTTTCCTCTTTCAACGCATAGAAAAAGAAAAAATGAGGAGAAATAAAGGTATTTCTCTTTGTTGTGCCTCCCTTACACCTCCCCTGGGGAGGCATAGGAATCTGATGCATTCCTAGGTTTACTAAAACTTGTAAATCTAGAAATGCGTCAGGATCCATGGATGATGTTTGGGACCACCCACAGGGCCACCATGGAATGCCCTTTCACGCAGAGTAATGCGTGAAAGGGGGACATATTTACAAGGTCATAAAAAGCCACACTGGGTGGCTTTACATTGCCTTGTAAATATGAGCAGGAACACTGCGCTGCCGGTGCATTAAAAAAAGTGATGCACCAGCGGGGCAATGGACTTGTAAGTAAGCCCCATAGTATTGGAACCAACCTTAGTGTGATACCCTACATATTGAATCCTTTCTGCAGTAACAGAGGAGACTGAATCTTTTCTTACCATTTATGCAAGCCCCAAAACCAATGTCACAGGTAGTATTAGAGTGAACATTTTTAAGAAATCGCAAATTAGGAATCGCAATTCCTTATGCATGTAGGAATCGCAAAAAAAATTGCAATTCCTACACATTCCTTATTTGCGACTCGCAAATTGCGAATCGCAAATAAGGAATGGCTTCCTAATCATTCCTATGGGCCTCTAAGGAATCAATGGAAATTGCATGCGCAATTTGCGAGTACCAAATAGGTACTCGCAAATTGTGCATGCAATTTCAAGGGTGCAAGGGTGCCAAAAGGACACCCTGATGCACCCCTGAAAGTGAAATTAAAAAACATGTTGCACACACACATGCCCCAAGGGCATGTGTGTGTGCAACATAGAACTTTGAAAAATGCACTTTTGTGCATTTTTCAAGGTTTCATAAATTACCATCAACTTTAAGTTGATGGTAACTTGCGTTTCTTAAAAGCAAAATCGCTATTTTTTTTTCTTGTTGCATTGCATTTAGGGAATCACAATTTGCGGTTCCCTAAATGCAATCACAATTTAAGTAATCGCAAATTTTGTGATTACTTAAATAGCGATTATTGCACTTGGGATGATGCATCCCAAATACAAAAATTGCGGTTCACAGAATCTGCCCCTTTGCGAGCGCAAAAAACAATGATGCATGTGCCCCTAAAACTTGAAGCTCAAAAATGCAGTAATCTCCCATTTTCAATGTGTTTCTGTAACCAGGCCCGAAATCTTTCTTTCGACTCTTGCTTACATTTAAATAAGTGTCCTTTAGAGATGTTTGCCTGGCACCAGCATTTAACTGTAGAATGTGCTGACTTAAAAAAAATGTAAACAGGACTTGAAGGTCCGTTTTACAGTCGTCGCCAGTGTAACGTATGCGCCAAAGGATCACAGCACACAGGAATGAAGGTAAGATGCTTTATTCTTCATGAGAGAAATAGATCAGCTTCTTCTTTTTTTTTTGAGTTTAAAAGAAATTTTATTTGTTGATAATATATAAAACATGTTACAATTATCGGAAGAATAATACATAAACAGTAAATGATGATATTAACTCATGTGAGGGGGAGGGGAAGGAGAGACAAGTGAGAAGGAGAGGGGGATAGAAAGATAGAGAAGAGTAGGGGGGGGAGAAATAAAGCTCCATTGTGGTCTTAATAGAGAGAAATAACAAATATGTAGATTAGTACATCTAGCCAACCGTACATTGTAAATCACAACCAATCGATAACATAGTATATTCAACAAATTAAAATCTTAATATAATATGTAAAAAACAAAAATTATGGAATATCACGGAGGTCGGGCAACCTCTTGCTGAGCAGGAGACAAGGAGAAAGAACGTTTAGCACTACAATCAATGAAGGATGTAACAGGAGACCATATGATTGAACGCTTCATGGATAATTGAATGGGGTGAACAGATGCTGTATCCAACCTGTGATGATAACACACCGCATACCACCAAGCCTGAAATGATAAAGACTTAAAGTCTTTCCAGTTTTTCGTTATTTGTTGGAAGGCCACTGCCAGTAGTACATCAACAATTTTGATATCAGAAACATTATTTTCCCATATAGGGGATACACTACCTAGGAATAAATGCGTGTAAGAAAAGGAAAAAGTGGAACTAAATATGGAATTGATTTGATCCCAAACAGATGTCCAGAACTTATTTATGTGAGGGCAAGTGAAAAGCATGTGCTTTAAATCAGCTAGTGGAGATGAGCAAGACCAGCAAGTGTCTGGTGTCGTGAAATGTCTTTTATGTAATGTGACTGGATGAAGGAGAAGCCTATTATAAATAAAAAACAATGTCTGTGTAACATTAGCAGCCCTAGACGTTTTCCTGATTTTGAGCCATATCCTGTTCCAGAGAGAAAGGGACCACTCAACTCCAAAATCCTCCTCCCAGGACAGCTCAACCTTAGATTTAAGTCTATCGAGTTGCGGAGATCGCAGAAAGGTATATATGCTAGAAGCTCTAGGAGACGTAAGGAGAAAGGGTAATAAGTTATTAACTTCTGGAGAAACGGAATGTAGTTGAAAATGGGAAAGTGCACTAGAAAGAGCCTGTGTAAGTAAATTATACATGGGAAGAAAGGAGGGGGTAAGTGGAAAAGATGACTGGCCTCTGCGAAGGATAGCAGTTGATTATGAGAATACAACTGATGCGTCCACACTAAACCTTTATTTCTCCAGGACTTCCAATAAAAAGGTTTACCACGAATTAAAATGAGAGTATTATGCCATAAAGGAGAATTGAGAAAGGAATCCTGATCAGTAGGGGATGGAGATGGGAGAAAGCCCAAAAGCTTACATGTATATTTGAGAATAGGAGTAGACATAGAAGAAGGTCTGCGAGAAAAAGAAATAAATTCCTTAAAAGAGAAAGGAGAGATAAACGACCTTTCAAGTGAAACCCAAATAGGACATTCCATTGGAGTCTCAGAAAGCCATCTAGAGGCCTGACGAAGTAAGAAGGATTTATGGTAAGAAAGGAAGTCCAGAAAATTAACCCCACCATCTGTTTTAGTTTTCGTTAAACGTAAAAGGGACATACGGGGTGATTTCTTATTCCATAAAAATGAAGTTAGCAAAGAGTTAATTTTTGAAAACATTTTTAAAGGGATGGGGAAAGGAATATTAGAGGTAGTAAACAATACCAGTGGAGAAAGCATCATTTTGATGGTGTCTAAACGACCCCACCAGGAAAGATATAATGGGTGCCATCTGGACGTCAAAGAAGAGATTTTTTGTAAACAATTCTCCATACAAAGAGATAGTGTAGATGATAATAAAGGAGTGAAATAAAGACCCAAATATTTTATGTGATGTGAGTTCCAGGTAAAATTAGAAGATCGGAAATCATCTTTAAGCGTATATTTTGTTAGGGGTAATATCTCGCATTTATCCCGATTGAGCTTATAACCGGAGACAGATGCAAAGAGGTCTACTTCATATAAAAAAGCTGGTACAGAGGATTGAGGATTGGAAAGAAATAATAAAACATCATCAGCGTAAGCTGCTAGTTTAATCTGGATGTCTTTGGATGTGAATCCTTTTATATCACTGTTTTGCCGAATTCTGGACAGAAATGGCTCCAAGGCTAAATTAAAAAGGAACGGAGATAATGGGCAACCCTGACGTACACCTCTTTTTAACTCAAAGAAGGAAGAGGAAGAACCATTCACCGAAACAGCAGCTCGTGGACTAGAATATAGGATTGAAATTAAAGAGATAATTTTGGGTCCAAAACCAAACCATTCCAATGTATGAAATAGATATGACCAATTGACACGGTCAAATGCTTTCTCTGCATCCAAAGCTATTGCGGCTAATGAGTATGGGAGATGCGGAGATTTTGATAAAATATCGAAGAACAAACGAGTATTATCAGAGAGAAGACGACCTTTAACAAAACCTGATTGCTCAGGTCCTAATAACTGGGGAAGGAATGAGTCTAGACGGATAGCAAGAGCCTTGGAGAAAATTTTGTAGTCAATGTTTACAAGAGAGATGGGTCTGAAGTTCTTACAATATTTTGGGTCCTTCCCATCTTTGGGAATTAAACAAATGAGCGCATCCAGGAAGGAACCTGAGGATTTCCCTGAATTTGTGAAGAAGTTTAGAAGGTGAAGCAGCTTGGGAAGACGGATCGGAGCAAAATGAGTAAAAATTCTACCGTAAATCCATCAGGACCCGGGGCTTTGTCTTTTTTGAGGAGTTGCAGAGCATGAAGAAGTTCTTGTTGTGATAGATTATCCTCTAGGGGAGAAAAATCTATTTGAGTAGGAAAAGATTTATGTATGCTAGAGAGGAACTGCGTAATGTCTGAGTCCGACGGTGAAATCTCCGGAGAATATAAATTCTTATAGAAAAGAAGAAATTCATTTAAGATTTCTGAATCCTTGGTGTGTAATATGTTATTTTCATCAAAGATTGCATCAATGTCGAATTTGTTATGTTTGACTTTTAGGTAATTTGCCAGAATTTTGCCAGCTTTGTTCTGGCCTCCATAGAATTTGGCACTGGATTTTAACAGATATAATGAGGCGTTATCAGTTGATTCTTTGTTGAATTGGAATTTGGCCTTAAGAAGTTTAGAGAGGCAATCACTGGATTTTGAGGAGTAATAGGAACGTTCTAGGTTTTTTATTTCAGCTAAAAGAGCATTGGAGGCTATGCGAGCCTTTTTTCGCTTATTGGATACATAGCTAATTATAAAGTCCCTTGCAGCTGCCTTAAATGCATCCCAGATGATAAAAAAATGTAGATCGTCAGTTTGATTTAATAAAAAATATTCATTAAAAAATGAAATAAAAGAGGAATGGAAATTGGGATCAAGGAGAAGTGAATTTTTAAATCTCCATCTTCTAGGTGTACTAGGATGTGAGACTAAATCTAATTGAATAGAGATGGGGGCATGATCTGAAATCAAAATAGAACCAATTTCAGCGCTTCTTAGAGCTTGGGAGATGTTATGTGAAACAAAAAGATAGTCCAACCTAGATTGTGTTTGGTGAGCCGGTGAGAAAAATGTGAATTCTTTAGTGGTAGGATTACAGATTCTCCAGGAGTCAATAAGCTTCTATTGTTGAATTATTTGAGTAAATAGTTTGTGAGCTGTGTGAGGTTTGAAAGAGACCTGTGAATTGCGGTCAATGAAAGGATCCATTACTTGGTTGCAATCCCCTGCGAGGATAAAATTATCATCGATAAAAGAAGAAATTTGCTGAGACAGGAGAGACCAAAATTGAGGGTCACCATTGGTGGGTGCATAAACATTGAATATTGATAATGGAACATTACCTACTAACAATTTAATAAACAACCACCTACCATCCTCATCAGAATGTTGGGAGAGTAAAGAGACCTTTAACGACTTATGACAAAGAGTAATCACTCCATTGCGTTTTCCATCTCCAGGTGAAAAAAAGCATTGCCAACCCAACCTTTTTTCAACTTCAAGGATTCACCATCAGTTAAATGAGTCTCCTGCAAGCAAACAATATGTGCCCCTAATTTAGATAAATGTGTTAATACTCGTTGTCTTTTGATGGGTGAGTTCAAACCTCTGACATTCCATGAGACGATTTTCAGTGACATGAAAATATTAATGACATAGCTAATAAGGAGGGGCCCAACAGGACCTTTACATGAAAAAAACCAAGGTTTATAACAATCCAACTAGAAAAATACATCCTATGAAGAAGAAAACAAAAAATGAGCGTTAAACAAATAAATGAACTGGGTACAAGAAACTGAGAAGAGGCGGAAAAAAGATCAGAGGGAGAAAAATGATATACAACCACAGAGGAAAAGAAAAGGAAAAAGTATACCAGGAAGGAGGAAAGAGAAAGTGGTGGATAGGATAGTAAGAATAAAGAGAGACAGATGAGAGTAATAGACAAACATAGAAGAACAGCAAGAGTATACCATGTAAAGGGTACAACGTACCTAACTCAAAAGACATCACAGATGAGGGGGGGCCACGAGGAAGAATGACGGGTCCGCACTCGACTAAGTAGAAACGAGGACAAACCACAGCAACTCAAAAAGAAGAGAAAAAGTAAGTAGCGGGTGTACATGTCGAAGAACCTGTGAGGAAAAGGGAAGAAGAGAAAAGATTAAAAAATATATATATATTAAAAAAAAAAGGAGCGGAACGGAAGACAACAATATTTCTCAATACATATGAACAAAACAAACATAATAAGCATATCCTAAACAAACAAAGGCAAATGACCATGTAATTCCAAAAATACCACAAGAAACCTTAAATGGCAGGAAACTTAATAGGATCTGAAGCAAGCAATTCCGCATAAGATCATATAATTAGAGTTGATAGGACAAATGAGATAATTGCAGAAAAGCAAGAACTACACATAAACATCGGCATTCTAATGCAGTGAGACTAAAGACAAGCAACAATAGCAATATAACGGAAAAACAGTCCATTCACACAGCTGAAGAAGATGAGGCACCAGATGAATCCATAGGCACCAATTTGAAGGAGTTAATGAAACTTTTCAATTTGACGGGATCTTCATACGTTGTTGTTTTATTATTGTGGGTAACCTTGAAAAGGCAGGGATGGAAGAGGCAGTATCTGGCTCCCATTTCACGTAAAGCAGGCCTCATGCTCAAGAATTCCTTGCGTCTGTTTGCTGTGTGTTTGGCATAATCCTGAGCAAAAAATAAGGTGGAACCAGACCATGAGATCTGTTGAACAGATCTGGCAGCTGAGAGCACCTTGAGGAGATCCGTATATTCTAGAAAGTACATGATAACACCTCTAGGTCGTTGTGGAGAAGAAGTATCCATACGCTGTCGACCTACTCTGTGTGCTCGTTGAATATTAAGTAAAGTCCCCTCAGGAAGGTGGAGGACCTTAGGAAGAAAAGATTTGAAGAACACTATGGGATCAGACCCCTCTGACCCTTCTGGCAAGCCGTAAAGGCGAAGATTGTTTCTTCTGTTCCGGTTTTCCAACTCTTCGACTTGTAGCTGTAGAGAAGCGACTTGAGTTTGGAGTGTGTTGACCTTTTCGTGAGTATGATTCAGCGAGAAGACATCGCGTTCAACCATGGTAAGAC
Organism: Calotriton arnoldi; assembly: GCA_963921515.1. NCBI lineage: Eukaryota > Metazoa > Chordata > Amphibia > Caudata > Salamandridae > Calotriton > Calotriton arnoldi. The sequence continues at coordinate 104,356 of CAWUFW010011765.1, forward strand.
GATCGTTCATCTGAGACCAATTGTCCGTTAAAAATTGCAATTTAGAAGAAGTATCCTCCATGAAAGGACGAAGTGCCCGTATCTCCTCTAACAGAATATCCATCGACACAGGAGAAGAGACTTTGGGTGGTGAAGGCGGATTTTGTTTCAATCTTTTAGAGGCAGCTTTGCTAGCCAATGAAGAACCTGAAGGTATGGGAGAAGCTGTCTGAGATACATGCGTCAACGACTCCTCCATCTTTGCAAATTCCGAGAAAATTTTTGAGTTCTTAATGAATGTGTGGGTAACCCGCGACTTAGGAGTTCCCGTCTTCTTCAATCTTCCCATATGCATAGGAGTATGAAGAGAATTTATATGGCTGTGCTTGCGGTATGACCACGCTGCTCCCTGTGAGGAGGTAAATATGGTTACTTAGCGAGTGGAGCACAAAAGCGCAACACAAACACAAGTAAACCAGCGGAGTTATGAGGAAAAATGTGGCAGGGAGATGACAACAAAAACAGCTGATTGACTGATCAATGTATGCTCAAATCCTCCTATGAACACGCCAACTCAAGCAAGATAATACACTTAAAGAATTCTGTCTTTGCTGGCGAGCCTCTTGATATCACTTATATAAAAGGATGCAGCGATAGGAAATAATGACATTTGGCATTGTGAATAAAATAGCCATTCCCTGCTTCAAATATGACCTCAGAAAAGTAGCTCTGACAAGAATTGTAAAACAACATCTAGGCAGTACAAATGGTTCCACCCGGGCAGACCAACTGTATGGAAATGAGGGTAATAAAGTGCTTGTTTTAAAACATGTTTGCTGCTTAAAGCACAAGAGACAAGCCCTCAAAGATGAGGTCAGAGCTCTTTTTCCTGCTTAGCCTCCATGAACATACCATCAGTAAACAGTGAGCAGAAACCTGTAGATGAGTGAGTCATCACCCCCTCTTAAAAAAGCACAGCACAGAATGAAAACAATTTCCACAACGTAGATTGCACTGAATGAGCCACTTTCATTACATCCAGTCAGGAAATGCCAGGATTCACCGAGAAGGCATTGTGTGTTAAAGCGAAGCAAAAAAGTATTGCAGAGTTCAGTCTGAAGCTTCGTCTTTACTGGGTTAATTAGCTGTGGCCAATACATCAACTCTGACAGGATAATTGCAGCTTGTGAAAGAGTGCACGAGCCACACTGAGGCAGTATGACGAATGCCTTAGCTTCAGGGGAAAAAGTTCATATCTCGATCATACTTGCACAGAAAGAGACGAAAATGGTCTTCAATTGAAGCGCCTGCATTCCGCTTCCGATTTCCTCAGCATGCCGACCTTCAGGGTCACAGAGGTGCCGGTAAAAAACCTCCTAGAGCCCCGTCACCTCAGGCGAGTTACGGATGAGCCGCCATCTTGCTCGAGCGCTAGCCACGCCCCAGATCAGCTTCTTCTAATAAGCCTGGGCCAAACCGTCTGCCCTGGAATCTGTAACACAGCCCGTATTCCAGATTCCAGGTGAGGTCAGCAAGACACCACACAAACCTATTAATGCCACTAAATGTCCTCATCGCCCTGTGTTTATTTTCCGTGCAGCGCAGGCGCAGTGATGACTGCAATGGCCATTAGTACGTTTAATTAAGCTCTCCTGCCTCATTTCACCAAGCTGCCTCTGTGTGGCAGCAGAGCCCTTCCTTTCCTCCTGGCCAAGCAGTGTTAAAGGAGGCAATGCTGCAGCAAATGGACCCTCGTTTCTTTGCAGACATCTCCATGTTCTCCAACATCATAGCAGCCAAAGTTTCAGATTCCTATGAGTGACATTTTCATAATTTCAGCGTAATTATGAGTGACATTTCAATGACAATGAGTGACACTTTCTTGCGAGCTAAATCAAGCAACGAAGCTGAGGGAAACATATAAATATCAGACATTACACCCATTTGCGCAACAAGATTGTCTGAATCATACTGTGTGTGCTACCCGAGACCATTCATTACATTTACGTTTACTTAAGCTCACCTGCCTCATTTCACCAAGCTGCCTCTGTGTAGCAGCAGAGCCCTTTGTTTCCTCTTGACCAAACAGTGTTAAAGGAGGCAATGCTGCAGCAAATGGACCTTCGTTTCTTTGCAGACATCTCCACTTTCTCCCCATCACACATAGCTGCCAAGGTTTCAGATTCCTATGAGTGGCATTTTCATAATTTCAGTGTAATTATGAGTGACATTTCAATGACTATGAGTGACACTTTCTCGTGAGCTAAATCAAGCAATGAAGCTGAGGGAAACATATAAATATCAGATATTACACCTATTTGCGCAACAAGATTATCTGAATCATACTGTGTGTGCTACCCAAGACCATTCATTAAAGGGTGCGGGCCATTTAGTGAATGATGTCACAATAGGTATAAACATCCAAGCAGCCATCAACAAAGAAAGAACATTCTAGAATGCTTACTGGTGGTGCAGGAGAGGCCTGTTGCTTTCTCTTCAGAGGATGCCCCTTTAAGAGAGAACAATCTCAGCCAGGCAGCAGTTCTACGAAAGCGATTTATGATAATATGATAATATTTATTAAAGATAATTTCACAGTGATTTAATTTAAAAAAAGATAATATCACCGTGGGAGGAAGGCGGTTCCATCCTCAGCTCATTTATCACCGGTAGTTGAGGGCAGAGCTGACATCATAGATTGAAAACTGGAATGAAACACTGGCTTCCATCAAGCCTCTCTCATTTCTCTCTCTTACTTTTATCTTTTTAATCTTCTTCCCCTCTTCTCCTTAATCATTTTTACATCTGGTATTTTTAGGGTCACATGTCTGCTTTCTCTCTCCTTTCTTTTACATGCCTCAGCCTGTTTCCTTTCACCACCTCCTCTTCTCTTTCCTTCCTCCCTCTTCTCTTCCCCCTCCTTCCTCTTGCCTTTCTCTCCTTTTCGTCCACTCTCTTTACTATCTCAGTGTCTCCCTTCCTCCATCTCTCTGCAACTTCTGTAGCAGAATTATAACTTCAGCTGACACAAAACTCGAGTGTCTGACTCGCTTTTGCCTCATTTTTTCTAAAATGAAATTTTTCTTCCATGAATCTCCGAGCCCGGTGCATTATAGTAGCAAGGTCACCCCGGCCCCGCATTTCAATGGCAGAGGATGATTATTACAAACATGACCCCTAAAGTTCGCCAAGAAGGCAAGACAGGTGCTTCACCCCAGCTTTAATGTTTCCCATTTGCAGAAATGCAAAGAGGCAACGCATCAGCAGACACATTAATTCCAATCCACTTGCCAGACAGCCGACTTTGGCCCAGTGGTCTTAAGGGGCACGAGACCGAAGAGTTACCTGCAGGCCTTCACGGTGATCAGGTCATTGCAGAGTGTAAACTGCGTCTCCAGGAGAACATAATCTTGCGTTTCTCAGCCAGTTCCTCTCTCAGCAATTTAATTTGTTGCGGTGGCCGAGGGGTGACGGGTCAAATTTACAGCAGCTGCTCGGCTCCTCACACTGAGACAGCTAAGCCACATGGTGTCAAAGGAGGCCGGCAGTGCGAGCAGGCAGTGCTGCCGGCCCCGCCATGATGATTTGCTGCAACTCTCCCACAAGTATATTCCGGCCGCAGGACGTTGTAGCGGGCAATATCTGGGACTGGACACGGGGTAATGCTGGGGATAGCGGCCTAGGGGTACGACCCAAAGACGATGCACCACACGTTGTGCTCTCTCCGTGCCGTCAGCCACGAGCGCTGATGTCACCTTTATTTTATACTCCCTGGTCCGCGCCCGGCCCAGGAAGGTGCAAATAGATACAACGTCGGGATCAGGCTGGATGGCTCACTACATCCCTCCCAACCAAACATTTGTTAAAGAAATAAACTAAAATAAAATATTAACAAAACAAACTAAAACAACAACTGTGCCACACACACTGTCTCTGAGTGTTCATTCTCGCCGGGCTGTTTCTTAACACAGAAAGTCTCTTAGCTTTTGACTTGGCTGAGGATTGTCTCGCAGACTATAGGGATACCCCCTCTGGGGTGGTCTTGTTTCCGCTCTCCTTGAAGTGTCCAGTTCCTGTTGTTCGCTCTCTTCTTCTCTTTCTCCATCCATTGTATGTTCTTCCATCCTTGGTGACCCGTTGTCCACTGTTTCGTTCATATTGCTCTGTGAGTTCCCTTGCTCTGCTTCCTCGCTACTCGCTTCGGTGGGGAACACTAGTTTCTTAAACCATGACACATTTCTCGCTAGTTTCCTATCCCCTCTCTGAACAGTTACCATGGTGCCCTGCACATCGATTACTTCCCAGGGTTCCTTTTCAAACAGGGTTCAAATTTCCGTCCCGGATGTCTGTCTTTTACCACCACTCTGTCTCCTCTGCGAAGTTCCACCACTTTGGCTCTTCTCCTCTGACTGGCTTGTTGATTGTTTTTTTGTCTCTTGGATTGTGCAGCCGCGCTGTCCAGTTCACTAGAGGTCCAGTGTTCACTCACCGGCACAATGTCTCATACTTCTCTTTTTATAATTAGGTCACTGGGAGAGCATCCCGTCGTGCTTGAAGGCGTTTGCCTGTATGTCCTCAGAAATCGATATAAACACCCCTCCAACTCCTCTCGTTGGTCCACACCGATTCTCAGTGCCTTGTTAATCGTACGCATAAACCTCTCCACCTCGCCATTGGCTTGAGGCCATTGTGGACTCACCATCCGATGACGGATGTTGTACTGCTCCAAATATTCTCTGAAGGGCGGCCATTATCGGTCCTTATTTCTTCCGGTATCCCTAGTAGAGCAAATGTTTTCTCCATCACCGGTTTTATTGCTTCAAATGCTGTAGATCTTACAACTTCGATGACCGGGAACTTGGAATAGCTGTCCATCATAATCACCGTCTATCTCCCGTTAGGGAAGCTCCCAAAATCCATGCTTATTGCTGCCCACGGCTTTGTGCTAGGTGTTTCCGTGATCACTGGTGGTACAGGGGCTTCTCCTCCAGTGATTATGCATGCATTACAACTCTCACTTTGTCTTTGACCATGCCGTCTACTCTTTCGTTCTCAGACGAGCTTTGGTATTTTCAATTCCCTGATGACCCTGGTGTGCTAGATCGATCGTCTTCTTCCACAGACTTGTTGGCATTACTATCTTCGTGCCTCTGAGAATCAGTCCCTCAATGCTCTCGCTGAGCTCTTCCCGGCACCTCCACGCACCCATTCAGGCTTCCTTCTCTTCCTCCGTCAGCCCGCTCACGCCATCCAGGAAATGTCTCCATTGGTGGCTGTGCAATGCCTCTTTGACTGCTGACAGGCATGCATCTTCTCTCGTAGCCACCACGATGTCTTCCAGTGACAATGCACGAGGACAGGCGGCCTCTGTGATTTGCCTGACAAATGATTCAGCACCACTATCCACGTCTCGCTGATGGTCCGGATCCGCCGCCAAAGGATGGCGAGATAAGTAATCCGCTGGATTGTTGACTCCTGGCCTGTAAACTACATCGAAGTTGTAATGCTGGAGCTGCACAGCCCATCTTTCAATGCGGGGTGGTCCGCTTCTTGCAGTCCCTCCAAACAGTGGTACCAGCAGCTTGTGGTCCGTTACCACTCTGAATTTGTGCCCACAGAGGTAGATGTTGAAATGCTGACACACCCATCTGATAGCCAACGCCTCTCTCTCAATTTGTGCGTATCTTGTCTTCCCCGCTGTTAGCACTCTGCTGGCATACGCTATGGGCACCCACTCTAAACTGGTGTCCTGCTGAAGGAGCACTGCCCCAAGACCAACCGGGCTGGTGTCCACGACTAGTTCCGTGGGGTTCCCAGGCTTAAAGTACGACACAGTTGCCCCCTGTAACTGTGCTCCTTTGACATCTTGAGATGCTCTTGCGGCTTCACATGTCCATTGCCATTTCACATCTTTCTTGGTGAGCGCTCTCAGTGGCTCTGAAATGGTTGCCAGATGGGGAATTAAGCGGCCTCAATAATTTGCCATACCTAGGAAACTCTGCATTTCCGTCTGGTTGTGTGGTATTGTCGCAGCACGAATGGCCTTCACCTTCGCTGGGTCAACTTGTAGCCCTTCCTTGGAAAACTTGTACCTGAAGAACTCAACTTCGTTAGTATAGAATGAACACTTCTCCTTGTGCAATGTTAATTCTTGTTCTACCAGCCTTCACAGTGTTGCCCTCTGTCGTTCATGGTGTTCTTCCAGCGATTTAGAAAAGATCCACACATCATTCCTGACATTTATTACTCCCACCAGTCCCGACAAGGCCTCGCGCATAGCGTCCTGAGAGACCTCGGCGGCCGACGACACTCCAAAACTGAGTCACTTGAGTCTCCGCAATCCGACATTGTGGAGAACATGGTGATGTAGCGACTAGCTTCATCAAGTAACAGCTGGTGGTATCCCAAGTTAAGGTCCACCTTCGAGAACCACCTTGCTCCAATAATGTCAGCCACAATCTCGTCTATCGTAGGAATTATGTGCCTCTCTCTCCTGATAGCCTTGTTCGGCAGGCGCATATCAACGCACAGGCATATGGCACCCAGTTGTTTGGGCTTCGGTGCAATGACTAGTGGGGATACCCACGGGGTAGGCCCCGATACCTTCTCGATCACCCCAGCCTTCTCTAGCTTTCCCAGTTCTGCCTCGACCAATGGCCTCAGATGAAACGGCACCCTTCTATGGTGCAGGGCCACTGGCTTGATCGTTTTGTCAATGTGTAGCTTGATTTTTACACCCTTCAGGCAACCCAGTCTTTGAACAGCTCTGGAAATTCAGCCAGGATTTCTTCGGCGTGCAATTGGTGTATCTGTCGGGCGAACATGACCAAACCCAGATCTTCCGCTGAATGACAGCCCAGTAGGGTTCCCGCACTGTCCAGCGTCACGTAAAATCTCGTCGTCGCGGAAACCTCTCCATGGGTCACCTCCACTTCAATCACGCCCTGCAGTGGAATAGGTGTGTCTCCCCCATACGTAAAGATCCTCGCTTTCGTGCTGTGTAGTGGTGGCCTGGGTATGAGCTGCCTGTAGTGCTCTGCATCCAGGATGTTAACCAATGCTCCTGTGTCTATTAGTGCCATCACCTTGTTCTCCCCTATGCATATCTGGCACATTGGCCATGGTATCTTCCTTGGATTCACCCTTCCTGTATATGAAATAATGAACACCTCATCGTCTTCGTCGCCCTCTGTGACTTTCATTCGCTGGTACAGACTCTCCACCTCATCTGTGGTATCTGCCGTTTGGACCACTTGTTTGTTAGGCCCATACCTCTTCACCTTGCCCCCTGGCCTGGGCGTCCTCGCCGCACTCATACACACCTTTGCAAAATGTCCCACTTTGCCACACCTCAGGCATGGTTTTCCTTGTGCAGGGCATCCTCGCGGTGGGTGATTGTCCAGCCCACAGCTTCCACACCCTCGGCCTCCTGGGCGCCCACTTGCCCTTCCTCTCCCTCTGCTTGACCCCTTCCTCACGGCATCCACACTTTCCTCCTTGATCTGGATGGGGTGTGCCTGTAGGGGTCCCGAAGCTCTTCTTGCTAGTGCAGATTCCATTTCTCCTGCTCAGGCGTCCGCCAACTCATGAGAGCTCCCTAGCACTAGGATGTCATCCAGCGATATGCCTGGCTGTCGTAGAATTAGTTTCCTTAGATCAGACGACTTACATCCTTGGATCAGTTGAGCTCGTATCTCGAGCTGTTTGTCGATCCCTGTGCATGAGCTCGCCAGTTTTCTTAATTGTGCAAAGAACATATCTACGGATTCCTCCTCCCTTTGCTTTGCCTGCTGCAGCTTGAAGTGTTCAAAATCAGGGTTTACCTGCGGGTCAAAATAGCGGTCTAGTGCCCTTACCACTTTCTCATAGTCGTTTCTGTCACCGTTGTCCGGAGGGTCCTGAAACAGTTCATAGAGCTCGTCACCGGGAATGTGTAGCATAGTGGTCCACTTGACTGCGCTGTTTGTTTCACGCACTGCAATGAAGTAGTTCTCTAGCTGCCCTATCCATTTGCGCCATCTTGGCGCCGCTGTGGCCGGATCTGCCAGTTGGCTGAACGGTGGTAATGCATTTAGCGCAGTGCGTGCGCTCTGTTCCACAACCGCCTGTGCACCTCCATCTGCCTGCACCCACATGATGAGGGATGTTGCTTGACTCCCTGCTGCTGTTGCTCTTCCGCCTTGGCAGCGCTATGTTCCCCTGACCTCAGCTGTCCCTAGGGCTCCTCCTTTCCAGGCCCACTTCAAGCTTTCCTGATGGAGTGGGCCTCTTCATGTGTGCCCCTCCCACGCAACGTGTCTCTTGTTTCGTTTTCTTAGCTTTATTTCTCTTATTTTTCTTTTTGGTCTCTCCTCTTGTGTCCCTTTTCTTGCTGGCTCACATGCCCAGACTGCCTTCCTGGACCGCGCACAGCACCGCCAGTTGCCTCCTCTGACAGGAGGCGGCTGATATGCCGACTGAGCACCCGGCCGGTGGCTAGGCCTCCCCGGTGCCTTGCTCCCGCCTTCCGCTCCCACTTTACGACTCTCGGGAGGGTGGGGCCGGCTCCGCTCATGGGGATTAGCGCTTTCTGCGCACTCCTCTCGCGCATCGCTACGCACTCACCCTGTCGGTCTGCTTCGTATCAAGTGCCACTTCGCCGACCGCCTTGCACACACTAGTGCCACCACGCCTTGACAGCGAGCTCCCTTCTGTGAGAAGTTGGCCTGGCATATGCTGTCCACTAATTATAGTGGGCACCTTGCACTAGTCCAAACAACCCCTTATTGGAGATAGGTTAAAGACAACCTTATTGAAAGCTATCCTAGTGGTAGCTATGGAGAGCAGCCTTCAGGCTAAGTCTTGAAGGAATGTAAAGCAGCTTGTTTTACCAGTCTATAATCTCTTGAGTGACCAAATGAAAGAGCACCACACCAGGTATATATTCAAAATATATGTATTTATTGCTAAACACACCCGTCTAGTCTCTTTATGAGGCTAGAGTTCGAAGTACACAAGTTATAAGTTATTTAAACACAGTAATAGCACAAATACACGTTTGGGCCCTAGGGGCGTACCAAACCATATACCAATAAAGTGGTATTAGAACCACGACTGAACTAGACACTAGGCCTAGAGCCTCTAGAAGTGCTTGGACCACAAGGAACCACCCACGGTAGTGACACAGGGGACCCACGGGGGACGCGTGCAGTGTAAATACACAACCGCGATACGCCGTTGACTTCTATGGAGAAAGTCGTGATCGGGAAATTAAAGAAAAGGGACACTTAAAGGAGGACTTGGAGCAAACCCTTTGAGATCTAGTACTTTGAAGAGTCTCTACCCACGGGAGCACCGGAGTACTCGTGTTACCTCACCCAGGGAAGCCGGGTGCATAGGTGTCTTTCGGGGTCGGGTTTCGTCGTCGATTTGAATGGCGATCTGCTGCAAAGTGCTGCTGGCGACCAAGTGAAAATTGTCCGGGTGGATCCAAGAGTGGATCGGAGATCTGAAGAACCTGAAAGCAGAGGGGACAGAGTCTGGGTCACTAGCCAGTGACCAGGAGGGCGATGGACAGATGCCCACCGATGTCGAGTGCTTCAGGTGCGTTGACGGTCATCTTGACTCTTCAGCTACGAGGTCCAGGAGGTGTTGTCGGCAACCAGGAGCAGGATTCGGGCTGGTACACAATGTCTGTCGAGTGCTGAGGTGTCGGCGACCGGATTGGACCCAACAAGCCTTGGCAACGGCAAGTCTTGATGAAGATGTAGATCGTCGATGGTGCAGACCAGCAAGGTCTGGGGAACTCACCCAGCGAGGGTAAGTGAGGGCAGGCCTGAAGCAACCAGGATGCCAAGGAAGAAAAATATTGGCCTTCGTTAAGGGCTACTAGCCAACGGGCTAGCGACCGCGAAGGAGCCTCAAGATGTCGCACGTGGATCTGGCTCACAGGACACTCGTGGAGTGGAGGCCAGTGATCTTCGGAGCAGTTGGTGCTGGAGGCTAGGGCTACTCGGAGCCCAAAGCACAACTTTGTGGGAGACCCAGAAGAGGATGCACTTGCAAATGTGCTTGGTGTCCAGGGGTCACGGTCTCACGTCACCCACGATAGCTATGGGCCTCAGCTTTGCTGGGGACTCAGGGTAGCCTCGGGGAAGTCTGAGAATCCACCTCTGGTGATGCGATGACTTCGGAGTCCGACGGGAGCTTCAGAAATGCGAACCAGACAGATGCTTCTTTGGTGCCTGCCAAGCAGGGGAGTCACTCCTTGACCCCAAGGGAGATTCTTCTGTCCTCTAATCATGAGTAGAGCTTCGAAGGTCCAGGATTCTGTTTCAGAGTTTCGTCCAGGGATAATCTAAAGTCCTAAGGACTGGGTTCCTATACTTATACTAAGTATAGGGGTTGGACTACTCTGTGGCCCCACCTATGGGTGGGTCAGGGCAGAGGGGTGGCTACACCCCTTTCCCTTTGTCCAGTTCACGCCAAAGCAGGGGCTGAAAGCCCCTGATCCGGTTTGAAATGGGGTATGCACAGGGACACCAAATGTGCCCCCAGTGCAGGACTTCAAAGCACCCGAAAGTGCTCCCGCCCAGCCCCAATACACATTATCCTGTCTGGGGAGGTGGTCACACCTCCCTGGGACAGGAAACCTATTGTCCAGGCCTCCCCTGCCGGAGTTTCGTCCAGCAGCAGGAGTCCAGACTCGTGTCTGTGGCAGCAGCATCCATTTTGTGATGCCAGGGCTTTAGAAAGAAGTTACCGGGCTAGCCAGAGTTAACATGTCTTTCCCTCTAGAAGCGGCTGAGTACTCTGCCCCACATTCTGAAAGGAAAGAAGGAGTCAGAAAAACAAAGTGCTCCAGAACTGACCAGAACTGGTTTTGGACTAGGCAGAGGCCTCTCTGCCTCCAGAGAACAAAGAGAATCAGGGTATAAGAGGGGCACCCAGACCCCAGGAAGATTAGATCACTTTTGGGAACAAGAAGAAACCTTTGCTGAGGAGCGGAACCAAGAAGAAACTGAGGAGAGACTATCCCTAAGCCTGAAGTGCTGCTTGGGGGATTGGCCTGCAGTGGTTTGCCTGACTGCCAAAGAAAGGAGAAAGGAACTTTTGCTTTGCTGTGACTTTCATCAACTTGTGAAGGATCTCCAAGGGCTTGGAAGAGAGCTTGCCCCCTGACCGAAGTCCCAGGACCATTGGACTTCACCCCTTTGTGAATTGCTGCTGGAAACTCTGTTTCAGTGGCTGCAGAGGTAGGGAGCTGTGACCGACTCTCACGACCGACTTCGGTGTCCTGTAAGCACCGCATCGAAGCACCGTCTCGCCCTGCAACGCACGGCCCTGGTCTCACCGACTCCGTCAACGAGCCGCTGCCTGCACCGCATCGAGGGACAACGCGTCCTGCAACGCTTCGCTACGCCGAATCGAACTGGTCCGACCGACACGGTCACTGCTGCTGAGTTCGAGTCCTGTGACCGCACCGGAGTTGGGCACCGCTCGCACGCTTGGCGACGCACCGCCCGACTCGCACCGCTGTCCGGACTGATCGACGCCAGCTCCTGAATCCGGCTCCGTCGCCGCACCGCAACCTGCCAGCACCGCATCGAAGCACCGTCTCGCCCTGCAACGCACGGCCCTGGTCTCACCGTCTCCGTCTCGACGACGTCAACGAGCCGCTGCCTGCACCGCATCGAGGGACAACGCGTCCTGCAACGCTTCCATTTTTGCATCGCGACCGCGACGAACAGCCATCCGGCTCCTGCCGCTTCAAGTAAAAGGTACTGTGACCGAGTCTGTCTACGCTGTGTTGGCCCATCTCGACGCGGTCAGCTGGATTTGTTAGACTCTGTTTGTTCTCGACATCGCCGTAGCCGGAGGAGGCTACCGACTCGCACAGAACCTTGAATTAAGCCTTTTTGATCAGAACTAAGTATCCTTAACAGTATTGTGGATTATTTTTGTCGTTTATGGTCTTGTGATAAATCTATATAAAGTATACCTATTTTTATAAATATATAACCTGTGTGGTGTCCGTTTGTAGTGTTGTCACTTGATTACTGTATGTGTTCACAAATGCTTTACACACTGCCTCTGAACTAAGCCTGTCTGCTCGTGCCAAGCTACCAAGAGGGTGAGCAGGGGTTATTTCGGGAGTGTACCTACTTTCCCTGACTAGACACAAGGGTCCCTATTTGGACAAAGGTACCTACCTCTGCCAACTAGAGACCCCCAAATCTAACAACCAGGTATTGATGCAACAGCTGATTTTGACAGTTATTAAGAATCTGCTCCCTCATTATCAGATTGTACAATCCTGAGAAGTCACACACCTTACTGCCCATCAACCAGCCTTCCAGAGCCTTGGCAGAACATTCCACATAGTCTACCCAGTCTTGAGTCTGTGCTTTTTGGGTATCTCTGAACTTCAACCTGTACTGTTCATTGGTTAGGCCAAACCCATCAATAAGAGCACTCTTCAAGACCTTGTAATTATCAGCATCCTCCTCTCTAACAGTGAGGAGCTTATCTCTACCTTTGTCAGCAAAGGAGAGCCACAAGATTGCTGCCCACTGCTCCTGAGGGACCCTCTGTACTTTACAGGCCCTCCCTAGAGCAGTTATCCACTTGTGGATGTCATCCCCATTCTGATAGGGAGGGACAATCTTGCTCAGGTTCCTATGGTCATAGGACCTATCCCTATCTCTAGGGACATGGCTGCCACCATGGGACTCTAGTCCCAACTTTCTTTTCTCTCTAAAGAGATCAAGGGACTCCCTGTCTAAGGCTACTTGCTTCCTTCTGAGTTCAAGCTGAGCTTCCTCATATAGAATCAGCCTCTTTCTTCTCTCATGAGAGGATTCCCTCCTATGAGATGAGACAGAGCTTCCTATTGAGGTGCCAGAGTGGTTAGACTCCTGAGAAGGAGATCTAGACTTCCTGGGCACACTCATAATCCTTCCTGGGGGGACAAAGAGGGCATCATCCTGATTATCCTCTTCATCTTCCTCAGGAGGGATTGGGTTATCCAGGTCAGGGTCATTTTCACCCTCCTGGCCAGTTTCAGAGGGGGGCTGGGGGTATTTCTACCCCTGGCCCCTTCCTCCTCTCCTGCCCCACCCTCTGCTCCTACCCCTTCAGTCCCCAAGGGCTTACTAAGGTCATAAGCCACCAACAACTCTTTAAGGTGTTGGGTGGTGGGACTTTGGCCTGTCCTTAATTTCCTCAAGTTACATAATGCTCTCAATTCCAAGAATGGGAGTGTATCATACTTGCAGGGTGGGAGCTCAGTGGCTTCCTGCAAGGATTCTTTAGATCCTACCCTTAAAGACATTACTAGTGTGGTGTGGTGTATGCACTACCTACTCTAGTGTGGCCTACTAAACTCTATTGAGTTGTAGAAAGGGTTGTGCTATCCCTTAACACACAACTCTAAGTTCAGTAGAACTTACTGTATTCTAAGCTTAAATTATATGTACCTTAGGTACCTTTAGTGGTTTTCAGTTGATCAATTCAATTGAGATTATCTGGTAAAACAATAGCAAGCTGGAATCCCACACGCTGCACACCAATGTGAGAAGTTGGCCTGGCATATGCTGTCCACTAATTATAGTGGGCACCTTGCACCAGTCCAAACAACCCCTTATTGGAGATAGGTTAAAGACAACCTTATTGAAAGCTATCCTAGTGGTAGCTATGGAGAGCAGCCTTCAGGCTAAGTCTTGAAGGAATGTAAAGCAGCTTGTTTTACCAGTCTATAATCTCTTGAGTAACCAAATGAAAGAGCACCACACCAGGTATATATTCAAAATATATGTATTTATTGCTAAACACACCCCTCTAGTCTCTTTATGAGGCTAGAGTTCGAAGTACACAAGTTATAAGTTATTTAAACACAGTAATAGCACAAATACACGCTTGGGCCCTAGGGGCGTACCAAACCATATACCAATAAAGTTGTATTAGAACCACGACTGAACTAGACACTAGGCCTAGAGCCTCTAGAAGTGCTTGGACCACAAGGAACCACCCACGGTAGTGACACAGGGGACCCACGGGGGACGCGTGCAGTGTAAATACACAACCGCGATACGCCGTTGACTTCTATGGAGAAAGTCGTGATCGGGAAATTAAAGAAAAGGGACACTTAAAGGAGGACTTGGAGCAAACCCTTTGAGATCTAGTACTTTGAAGAGTCTCTACCCACGGGAGCACCGGAGTACTCGTGTTACCTCACCCAGGGAAGCCGGGTGCATAGGTGTCTTTTGGGGTCGGGTTTCGTCGTCGATTTGAATGGCGATCTGCTGCAAAGTGCTGCTGGCGACCAAGTGAAAAGTGTCCGGGTGGATCCAAGAGTGGATCGGAGATCTGAAGAACCTGAAAGCAGAGGGGACAGAGTCTGGGTCACTAGCCAGTGACCAGGAGGGCGATGGACAGATGCCCACCGATGTCGAGTGCTTCAGGTGCGTTGACGGTCATCTTGACTCTTCAGCCACGAGGTCCAGGAGGCGTTGTCGGCAACCAGGAGCAGGATTCGGGCTGGTACACAATGTTTGTCGAGTGCTGAGGTATCGGCGACCGGATTGGACCCAACAAGCCTTGGCAACGGCAAGTCTCAATGAAGATGTAGATCGTCAATGGTGCAGACCAGCAAGGTCTGGGGAACTCACCCAGCGAGGGTAAGTGAGGGCAGGCCTGGAGCAACCAGGATGCCAAGTAAGAAAAATATTGGCCTTCGTTAAGGGCTACTAGCCAACGGGCTAGCGACCGCGAAGGAGCCTCAAGACATCGCACGTGGATCTGGCTCACAGGACACTCGTGGAGTGGAGGCCAGTGATCTTCGGTGCAGTTGGTGCTGGAGGCTAGGGCTACTCGGAGCCCAAAGCACGACTTAATGGGAGACCCAGAAGAGGATGCACTTGCAAATGTGCTCGGTGTCCAGGGGTCACGGTCTCACGTCACCCACGATAGCTACGGGCCTCAGCTTTGCTGGGGACTCAGGGTAGCCTCGGGGAAGTCTGAGAATTTACCTCTGGTGATGCGATGACTTCGGTGTCCGACGGGAGCTTCAGAAATGCGAACCAGACAGATGCTTCTTTGGTGCCTGCCAAGCAGGGGAGTCACTCCTTGACACCAAGGGAGATTCTTCTGTCCTCTAATCGTGAGTAGAGCGTCGAAGGTCCAGGATTCTGTTTCAGAGTTTCGTCCAGGGATAATCTAAAGTCCTAAGGACTGGGTTCCTATACTTATACTAAGTATAGGGGTTGGACTACTCTGTGGCCCCACCTATGGGTGGGTCAGGGCAGAGGGGTGGCTACACCCCTTTCCTTTGTCCAGTTCGCGCCAAAGCAGGGGCTGCAAGCCCCTGATCCGGTTTGAACTGGGGTATGCACAGGGACACCAAATGTGCCCCCAGTGCAGGACTTCAAAGCACCCGAAAGTGCTCCCGCCCAGCCCCAATACACATTATCCTGTCTGGGGAGGTGGTCACACCTCCCTGGGACAGGAAACCTATTGTCCAGGCCTCCCCTGCCGGAGTTTCATCCAGCAGCAGGAGGCCAGACTCGTGTCTGTGGCAGCAGCATCCATTTTGTGATGCCAGGGCTTTAGAAAGAAGTTACCGGGCTAGCCAGAGTTAACATGTCTTTCCCTCTAGAAGGGTGGAATGCTACCCCCGCCACCAGGATTGGCGGGGTGGTAGTATTCCAAGATGTTTGACACCAAACACGACATGTTTAGGTGCAGCCATTCCAAAGTTAGCATTTAACGCGAGGTTATTATGCGCTTAAGAGTATATGGTCAGGCTGCACTACAAACAGCATCAGAGAAGGGTCTCCGAATGCTGCAGAGGGGCCCTGCTCATGCAGGGGCACCCTCTCACATAGGAACCATGCACTCTGCCTTTAGGATTGATAAGGCCTGCCTTAGGAGTGACTTATAGGTTTATATGTGTGTATGTATTTAGTGATATAGGTAACCTATATCACAGTAAGGGGTGCATGCACCACCTTACCCAGGCTGCAGTAGCATACCTGTGGTGTCAGTTTGGATGGCCTTCCAGGGGTGGCATAATACATGCTGCAGCCCCTGGTAGGCCTCTGAGGTACCTATGCCCTTGGTACATAGTATACCATATACTAGGGACTTATAAGGGCACTCCAGATTCCAATCAGTGATGTGCCTAAGGCACATGGAAACCATTTTAGAGAGGAAGCAGCTAGGCTGGGGTTCTGATTAGCAGGGCCCCAGCCAGACTAATGTCGAAAAACAGTGAAGCATCAGCAAAAAGTGGGGGTACCCATGTGAAGCAGATCCTACTCTCCTACACCTTCAATATGCCGTCTTCCTCTCGATCCGCCAGATACTCTCCGCCAGTGCCCCTCACCTTGCTGCCTGTGGCGTAGGTGACTTTCCGCCACCGGATGCCACAATATCTCTGCCGGTATTCTCACACTGCGTTCACGCAGCGAGTTCTTTCTGCCTCATCGCCAATGTAGCGGGGCGATATCTGAGACTGGACACGAGGTAATGCTAGGGATAGCGGCCTAAGGGTATGACCCAAAGATGACACACCACACGTTGTGCTCTCTCCGTGCCATCAGCCCCGAGCGCTGAAGTCACCTTTATTTTATACTCCCTGGCCCGCGCCTGGTCCAGGAAGGTGCAAATAGATACAATGTCGGGATGAGGCTGGATGGCTCACTATAGACGTGACGTCCGGTCGATCCCCGTGCGCCTCATGCTACATTGTAGCATTAAGCTCTGCAGCCTCTCAGCAGAGCCTGCGGCGCAACGCAGGCACGCCATGGTGTGCGCTGCCACTCCGCAGTTTTATTTAGGCAGTGCTATAAACTGTCTTGACAGCTGAGGCGCTATGCATACTGTGTGACTTCGCATTTCGTTGCGGTGATGTGGATCAACGCACTGAAATGCGTTAGTCTCACTACTGATGCATGGTACTTGACAGGACTGATCACACTGGCTCTTCCATGCGGCGCACCAACAGCCACAGTGCTGTTCCGGTACTGTTGGAACAGTGTTCCACAGCATCCGGTCTCAATGCCAGCACTGTTCAGGCAGGGTCTCTGTCAGAGGTGCCATACACTGCAGCACTGTATTTAGCACTATGTAGGATCACTACGAAATAATATATGATAGCGAATTAACATCAAGGAAGTTAGGAACGGATCCGTTTTTTTCTATTACATAGGTGAGATGTTCTACAAAGGAAGCAGTGGCAACTGGTGTTTTGCAGCTTACTTCAATGATTACTGCGATACCATCTACACTCATTGGATCTGTGTGACGAGCCCTCCTGATACAACAACAGAAACCACAATACCAACTACCACTCCAGTAAGCACAACCACCACAACTACTACAACAACAACAACCACTATGCAAACAACCACAACCCCAGGGATCACAACCACGGAAACTACGACTCCAGCAATCACAACACCAGAAACCACAACTCCAGAAATCACTACCACCACAATTACAACACCACCAAAAACCACAATAACAACTACAACTCCCTGGGGCTCCTTGTAACCTCGAAAATTAACTTCTTGCCGTCCTTTTCCTTGTGTGCACGTTTCCCCTATAGGGATAACATGCAAAGCTCCCCTAATTGACTTAAAGTTTCTTATTTATTCTGGAGATTGACCTTTGGAGATTGACACTCGACAGGTCATGATCTGGGCGTATTTATGTGTAACACCCCGACAGGAAACAACTACACCACCCATAGGATATTTTAGGTGGGCCTCTGGCAGTTTTTTACAACGCAGGCAATTGGTACACAATCTGAAATTCCGTGATAGGTTTTTGACTGTCCCTATATACCCACAGCCACCTTCGCAGAGTACCAGGGATTAGCTCAGGATTAATGTGATGGGAGGTGTGCAGTAGGGTACTGCGCAGTGTCCAGGTAGAGAAGCATTGCAAGGTCTCAGGGAGTAACAAAGGGTCCAGGAGGGAGCAGCATATGACCGAGGGAAAGCAGTGCAGGGTGGGAACAGCATCATCGAAGTGTACAGCAGGGCCTGGGGAGAGGCTGCCTTGATGAGGACTGATCCCACTTATTGGGCAGCAACTGTGCAATCCCCCTTTCCTTAAAGCACAGATACAGCAGGTCTGCAGGAGTGCCCGCTTCTCTCCCTCATAGAAAAGTAAAAGCTTGGCAAGCTGAAGCACACGCCTTCCTGCCTCATAGAACAGGCACAGAGTGGGCCCCACCAGCAGTGTTCACCTCTTTCCTTCATCCACTGAAGAGGCACAGCACAGCATCAATAGTGCAATGGCAATGTCTCCTACCTCACAGGAACCTGCTCACCCAAGGGCACTCACTATCCAGCCCAGGGTTGTGTTAAGGCCTGGGCAGGGAGCCTGTGCTACAGGTAAGTGCAGTGGTGCTGGAACAATTTTCAGAGTGGGGGTGCTGCCATCAATATTACATCACTGAAATCATAGGGATTCTGAAGAATCCAAAACACATGTAAAGAAGAAGTGTAGCAAATGAACCACTCCCATTCAGCAGGAGGGTGGTAGAGTGTAGCATGTAGTCAGTGGGGCATTTGGAGCACCCCGTCTCACCAATTTCCATGTTAAAAGAATAAGTATAAATTTGACAGAAAACAGAGCCTGACAATTAACCTCTGTCTTGGAAGGTGCAGCAAATGTGACAAGATTAAAACAAAATTTAAAGGCCCCTTTAATGCTCTTTCACCTTTTGAACTTCAGCCTGATAATTTTGGGGGTGCTGCAATAACCCTGAACCCCTACTTCCAGCGACCATGAGTGAGTGAGTGTCAGAAGAGGCAAATGTGGGGTAACATTCTCATAACATAAGGGTGTCTATACTCATGAGTACTTATCCCATTCACAAGGCTCTCAGGACACAGAGTGGAGGGGAGGCAGTAGGGTCCAGGAATGAGGGGCAGAATGGAGGTAGCACTATTACACTTTGCACAGGGAGGTGCTGAGGTCCAAGGTGAATCAATATTCAGGAGAGCGGGGTTAGAAGGGGCTCCCAAAAGGTCACAAGCTTGTGACATCAGGGCAACACTCACCAGCACTGATCACATATACATGAGTCATAGAAGGGAGGCGACCATGTTTGGGCAAAGGGATTGGAGAATGAGCAATGGCACCTGACAGAAGGTGGGAGGACTCTGGCATCAGGCCTGCAACACTATTCAGCAGCAGCATGGGGCGGAACTAGTGTTCAGGCCAATGTTGCAAAGGGGACTCCTTCACGCTGAAATGCTCTATGTGGTTGACATCACAGAATCTGCTGGGGGCTGAAGTCTAGACTTTAAATGGGAAAAGGCAGGCCAGCGAGTTGGGTCTGACACGGGGAAGAGAGGAGGCGGCACAGAAGATAAGGGCCAAAGGGTGGGATCTAGGGGACAGAGGGAAAGGAAAGGGGAGAGGATGTAGCCTTACGGCTAGAGCGGTCGACCTCAGAGCTGGGGAAACGGGTTCGAGTCTCGGCAACGACGCTCAACATCCTGTGATTCTGGGTAAATCACTTAATCACCCCGTGCCTAACAAAAATGAATGTGTCCATCCGTAACGAAACTGGTGCTCACGTAAAGCGCTCTGATGTCTCGGGTCTAGTTCGTGCTATATGAAACTCTGGGGGGGGAAAAAAAAGGAGAGTTGTGTTTAGATGGCTGTATTTGATGTAAGCTTCTCTCACAGCACCAATTATGTCCAAAGCAATTCACTGAGAGAAGGAGGTGCATCATGCCTCACTTGAAACTTCACCTTTTATAAGTAATGGACACTCCCCACACTCAAGAGTGATAATAAATAACATATACAATTCTGCACCACTACATACACCATGCATATATACGTAGTAACTTTCAAATGCAACCCTCAACTAATTTATGCATTGTCCACTTTTTGTATTTTCTTGATGAATTTAAATGTTTACATTTTCATTTCTCCCTTTTTACTTTTACACCTATGTTCTTCTTGAATATATTCTTCTACCTTGTCTATTTTTTTTTTTCTCTACTTTATTTCCTTTGGCGTTGTCCACATCAATCTCTCTCATCTCTTTCTACATTGTTTCTCTTGCCTCTTTATTATTTTTGTCTCAACCTCTTTCATATCTGAATATTTATTTGGTCTCCTCACACCTTCTAATGCTGATCTGTGCTGCTGGCATTGGGAATGTGACTGTAATTGCTCTTTGCCATCTCGGCTGTATCTAGCTTTTTGTCGAATTATGACCTTATTTCTTGAGACATCTTAGCTACCTGTTAACCACATAATATGCCATTGGTTTGAGTAATTCCTAAAGCAGAAGTCTGGCTGTAGGGAGTGAAACTGGGGTTGGCCATGCAACGGGTAACTGATTTTTACCTAATTCTCCGCATAGGATGGTCCGAGGTTTATCACTCTGGACAATATACATTTTGCAGGTTCGCAGGTTCGCAGGTTAAAATTAGGGAGTGGATGAAAGTACGTAATTTTATTCCTGGGAAATTTCACAAAATTCAATTTTTTTTTTTTTATATGATACGATTAAGATGAAAATGGCTTGCCAGCATCCTGCATGACATTTTACACATTAGCATGCTATTTGGGGTAAAAAAAAAAAAGGAAAACAAAATTCTTGCGAGATGCCGAAAGGAATCTGTTAGATCAAAGAATGGGGCATATTAACAAGGCGGCGATATGAAATTATCGCCGCTTTTGCGTCCGTTTTCGGGTGAAAAGCGGCGATAATTTCATCGCCGTATCAGCAAAGACACGCTATCGCGTGTTTTGCTGACTTAGCGCCCGTTCCCAACACGCCTAACTTTGCATCTCTAATGAGATGCAAAGTAGGCGTGGCTGTGGAACCAAAACAGGGATAATATCGCGAAGGCAGCTTCGCGATATTATCAAGGAGGGTTAGCGATTTTTTAAATCGCGTTAAGTATGCCTTAACGCAGGAATTTAACGTCTGTTAAATTCCTGACTAAGGCATACTTAACATGGGGGGTGGATTCTGTGGCTAAGAC
The DNA here is from genome assembly GCA_963921515.1 of Calotriton arnoldi. Classification (NCBI taxonomy): domain Eukaryota; kingdom Metazoa; phylum Chordata; class Amphibia; order Caudata; family Salamandridae; genus Calotriton; species Calotriton arnoldi. The sequence goes on from CAWUFW010011765.1 coordinate 125,337, forward strand.
CACAGGCCCTATCATCTAGGATATCGTAGTGAGCTGTGATTGGTTTGTTGGTGTGAGTCGCGCTGGTATTGGTTGAGATTTAGCGAATATAGTGAGAGGATTTACGGGAGTTTTTCTCTTGTTTGTTTTGGTTTATTTAGCAAGAAAAAAAAAAGTGTTTAAAAATGAAGATGGTAAAAAGAATAAAGGATTTATTTAAAAAAGACAAGCCGATAGTTACTAGGAAGGGACTTCCTATACCTCCACCGAGAACACCTGCTTCTTTTATGATGTTGGGACGTGGTTATCATACGTGTACATGGTTAGAGAATTGGATGAAATACACGGAAGATGATGGAGTTTTAGCTTTCCAAGAGAATGATACATTTAATGTAAGGATTTTGGAGCTTGAGAGGACAAATGAATTCACTAAAACCAAGTCCTAGACCTACACAGTATGAAGCGCTTGAAGAATGGGAACATGAGGCTTATAAAAGGGAGAGAGATAGGAATGGAATAAAATACAGGAATATAATAACGAGATATTCTGAGGCTAGATGGGATGATCAAAAGAAAAGATGGAGGAGAGATGTAATGGCAGATGGATTATATACATTAATGGTTGCTGAGGATCAGACTGGAGGCAAAAGTAAAGAGAAAAAGAATAATTTAGAGACTTCAGAACAAGATAATGATTCAGAGGAGATTGATGATGAGTTGTTGGACGAAATACTGTTAAAAAGACCGCCACCATATCAAGAATTTTCAGGGGAAACAGTTCAAAATGCACCACTAATTAAATACAAGTTCCTCAGGTTCCACAAGCTCCACAAACTCCACAAGTTACACAGGTTACACAAGTTCCGGTAGCTTCACACACTCGAGTGTTGCAGGAAAATGAGATTGACATGTTGAATAAGGCGAGAGAAGAGTTAACTCAAAGAATTAGTCATATGAGTCTGAATGCTGAAGCATTATCAGTACCAGTAACGATTGGTTCTATAGTTCCATTGTATACTGAGAGTCAGAATATATCAAGAGTACATGCATTGACAATTCCCGTGAATAATGCCAGGAATGCTAGTGGATCAGAACAAGTTGAGATGAGTACTTTATTGATTGATCTTCCAGTGAGTGAAAATGTAATTGAAACACCAAAGAGAAGTGTACAGATGGATCCCAGAAAAATAGTGCAGAATGTTAGTGGAACAACTCCAGTATCAGGGAGTTCAGTGGGTCCATCACCAGAGGAGTTAGATGACTGGATAAGAGGAATGGAAAAGAATAAGTCACAGTCGAGTATAGATGTAGCTAGATTGAGAGTGGATCTGGAGGAAATGATTATTGGCACCATAAGTCCAGAGATATTGAGTAAGTATCGAGATGTAGAGTTGTTATTTTTGTGTAAGAATATTACATTGAAAGCAAGGAATTTACATGAGAGGCTAGCAGAAGCTGCACAAGAATATGCAGTAGATATAGAAAAGTCTAAGGTTTTGCAGAAAACATACAGACTGGATTTTACTGATAAGGATTTGGAGAGTCTGGTAAATGATTGCAGGTAAAAGAGCTGATGAATACCTTGAAAAAATGGGGAGATTTACATTGATGGAGAGGTAGATGGGCAAAAAAGAAAGAAGAAATGCTTGCTAGTAAAAATGCGTCTTTATTTCCATTAAGGAAAACAGGACAGGCTGAAATGGTATGTCCAATGAGAGAAGTTCCAAGTGGTGGATATGTTCACGTACCTTGGTCAAGGCAGGATATATTATCCTTTACGAATTATTTTCCCAGGTTGAGAGAGAAACATGTCGAGTGGTACAAACAGGTAGATAGGTTTGTAAAGGTTTCAAAGGTTTTGCTAAACGATCTAGATGGTTTGTTTGAAATTGTAGTTCCAGCTGATTTATGGACTGAATGCAAAATTACTGTTGATTGGCCTAAAGAAGAATATTCTAGAGATGTGAAAACAGGAGCAGCTTCAGATGAGGTGATGAAAAAATATAATCAAGTAATTACTTATTTGAAGAGTAAAATCGCTCCAAAAGAAACAGATTGGGTTAAAATTGACAGGACAACTCAGAAACCCAAAGAATCAGTACATGCTTATTATGAAAGATTGTTACACATGTTTAAACAGTATAGTGGTTTTGAAAGTATAGGTGACAAAGATATGGGACATTTTGTATTTAGGTTTGTTTTTGGATTAAAACCTGAAATTAGTAATATGATTCAGCAACATTTGATTTGTTCGCAGAGTAAGACAGTTGATGAGATTCTAAGATATGCTAAATATTGTAGTGGTGATATCGAATCATGACATAAAAAGTTGAAAGAGAAAATTATGTGGGCACAGGTTAAAGTGGCAGAGCAGAAAGATGGAAACAATGGTTCTCAAACAGATTTTCAGATGAAAGGACAAAATCAAAATGGTCAAGTACAAAATGGAGGTAGAGGTAAAATGAATAGAGATGAGTTGAAAAAGAAATATCCTTGTCATGCGTGCGGAAAGTTTGGACATTGGAGGAATGAGTGTAGATCTGTTTTGAAAAATAATGGAATGAATCAAAATTTCAATCCGCAGATGCAGAATGAAGTGGTTTTGAATCAACAACAGCAACAACAGCAGCAGGTAGTTACACCACAAACACAACAAGTACAGGTGCCTCAAGCTCCTATGCCAAATAAAGTGAATGCTCAAGTACAGAGATACAGTGCGAATACTGGATTTCACGCAGGTGAATAAGTTGGTAAGAATCCAAATGTGCAAGTGGTTTCGCAATATTTGTTGCAATGTTCAGAAAGTGACTCAGACTCATCTCAATGACGGTGCCTGAGGGGGGAGGAAGAGTGCGTGCTTGGCGCATCTCAGGAAGTAGATCAGTCAGGTCCTTTTGTTCATGGAAAAGTGGAAGGTAATGATATTACATTCCTAGTGGACACTGGTGCTACCAGTTCTACTGTGAGAGCAGCAGAAATTCCAAACCTACCTCTCTCGGGAGATACTATCCAAGTTGTGGGAGTTTCAAATAAATATATTAAGACTCCAATAACGAGACCAATAGAAGTTCATATTGGAAAATTCAGAGACATGCATCGGTTTGTGGTATGTGATACAAGCCCAGTGAACCTTTTAGGGTCGGGACTTGCTGTGTAAAATGAATTGTACCATCTATTGTACGCCAGATGGTATTGCATTTCAAACACCAGATGAGGATGTTGCTTTTAAAATGATGTTAGCGAAGCAAGGGACGGAAGTGAATGATTTATATTCATTACTAACAGAAGAGGATTTACCAGTAGAGTTGAGAAATGCAGTGAGACCTGATGAATGGGATTTTACAGGAAAAGACATTGGCTTGATGAAAGGTATGGATCCTATTCAGGTTACAGTTAAACCAGGTGCAATATATCCAAACACACCTCAGTACAAGATGAGTCCTGAAACAACAGCAGGAGTAATTCCTGTAATTGATCAAATGATTGAGCAATGTATTCTAAAAGAAATACTAAGTAGTCCTTGTAACTCACCTATTATGGGGATTAAGAAACCAAGCGGAAAATATAGAATAGTGCAAGATCTACGCAAAATTAATAAGATTGTAGTACCTTGCTGTCCAATAGTGCCAAACCCAGCAGTGATTCTTTATCAAATACCTTGTGATGCAGAATGGTACACAGTAATTGATCTGGGGCAAGCATTTTTCTCGATACCTTTGCATCCGGATAGCCAATATTTATTTGCTTTCCGGTTCGGAAACCGTGTTTTGGCATGGTGCCGAGTTCCTCAAGGGTACACAGAGAGTCCTTCAATTTTCAATCAGATTTTGAAAAAATGTCTGGAGTCATTGATCATGCCCGAAAATTCAGTGTTAGTCCAATACATTGATGACCTTCTTGTGGCATCAAAAACGAGAGAGGCTTGTGTGTCAGATACAATTGCTTTCCTAAATCATTTGGCAGAAGGTGGGCATAAAGTGTCACCTGCAAAATTACAATTTTGTAAAAAAGAAGTTCAGTATTTGGGACACAAAATTGAGAAAGGAGTTAGAAAAGTAACGCCAGAAAGAATCAATGTGATTTTACAAATGGGTCCTCCAAAAACTCAAAAAGAAGTTCGAATGTTTTTGGGAATGGTTGGATACTGCAGACAGTGGATCAGTGGGTTTTCACTGATTGCAAAACCTCTGCAGAGGTTGACTCACAAAGATGTGGTTGATCCGATTGAATTGGATGAAGAATGTATGAAAGCTTTTATTGAATTGCGAGACAGTCTTTGTAGAGCACCTGCATTGGGAATGCCAGATTACACAAAAGACTTTGCATTGTTCTGTTGTGAGAGAGATGGGTGTGCACTTTCAGTCTTAACACAAAAACATGGAATGGACGTCGTCCAGTGGCATATTTTTCTGCTACTTTGGATTCAGTGGCAGCAGCGTTACCAGGCTGTTTAAAAGCAGTGGCTGCTACTTGTGTAAGTCTTGAGCAAAGCCAAACGATTGTTATGGGGCATCCGGTGAAAGTATATGTGCCACACTCAGTTTAGATTCTTTTAACAAGAACTCGAACTCAACATATGACGTATAGTCGGCTGACTAGGTAAGAAAGAGTGATTTTGGGTGCTGAAAATGTGACAGTGACGAGATGTACAATACTGAATCCAGCAACTTTGTTGCCGAGTTTAAATTGTGAAGAAGTGAAAGCTGAAGCAGATCATGATTGTTTGGATGTGACAGAATTGTGCACGAATCCAAGACCTGACATTAAAGATACTCCACTAGAAGAGTCAGATAGTGTGATGTTCGTGGATGGATCTTGTCTGAGAGATGAAAAGGGTGCATTGAGTGCTGCTTATGCAGTATGTACAGTGTCTATGGTTCTTGAAGCATCCTGTCTAAAAGGGATAAATTCTGCTCAAATTTCTGAGCTGATGGCTCTGACTAGAGCATGTATAATTGGCAAAAATCTGAGAGTAACCATATTCACTGATAGTCAATATGGTTTTGTGGTGGTGCATGATTTTGGTCAGTTGTGGATGCAAAGAGGATTTCCGACTTCTTCAGGATCACCGATCCGGATCAGTAAAAATGTGAAGGATCTGTTGAATGCATTACAATTGCCTAAAAAGATTGCTGTGGTAAAATGTTCAGCACCTAAGTCAGGAGATGACTATGTGACAAAAGGAAACAGATACGCAGACCAAGTGGCGCGTTTCTGTGCACAAAATTCAATTGCAATAAACAGAGGGGTGGAGAAAAAACATGCAAATTGCCACTTGATGTTTTCTTCTTTGGAAACATGGGAAGAAATTAGACAGCTTCAGGAAGAGGCAAGTGAGGAAGAAAAACAAATTTGGATAAAATCAGGTTGTGAAAAGAGAGCAGAAGATGAAGTATGGGTGTATATTAATGGAAGACCAGTAATGCCAGATAGTCTACTTTCTCAGATGGCAAGAATGTACCATGGAATTGCACATGTTGGAAGAGATGAAATGATCAGGCTCTTCAAGCAGTCATTGTATAACCCAAAGTTTAGCGTCATTGCATAGAGTCTTTGCCAGAGATGCGTAGTGTACCAGCAGCAAAATCCAGGTAGAAAGACAGTTGTTAGTTGGGGTCGGATTGGAAAAGCACCAGGACCATTTACACGACTACAACTTGACTTCATAGAACTTCCCCCTTGTAATGGACTAAAATATGTGTTGGTTGTTGTTTGTTTGTTTTCTCGTTGGGTAGAGGCTTATCCAACAAGAAGGAATGATAGCCTAACAGTTGCTAAACTGCTTTTAAGAGAAATTATCCCAAGATTTGGATTGCCAGTCTCTTTAGAAACAGATAGAGGAACTCATTTTAATAATGAGGTAATTCGGATGATTTGTGCAGCATTACAAATTGAGCAAAAGCTGCATTGTGCCTATCGACCAGAAGCATCAGGTGTGGTAGAGCAAATTAATGGCACTATTAAATCCAGACTGTCAAAAGTGTGTGCATCTAAAACACTGAAATGGCCAGACGATTTACCTTTGGTATTAATGAGTCTAAGAAGCATTCCTGATAAAAAAAACTGAATTGAGTCCTCACGAAATGCTGATGGGGAGAGCCATGAGACAAGCAATTGTACCAGCAAACAAACTGATGAATATTACTGATGATCTAGTGCTTGATTATTGCAAAGGATTGGCTGATCTGGTGCGTTCTGTGTCTCATCAGGTTGGAGAAATCGCAACCACAACACAGCCGGATCAAGCACATAATTTGAGTCCAGGAGAGTGGGTTCTTGTCAAGAAATACGTAAGGAAGTCGTGTTTAGAACCCAGGTGGAGCAGACCATGTCAGATCATTTTGGTGACAACGACAGCAGTGAAGTGTGGTGGCTTATCAAACTGGATACATGCCAGTCATACAAGAAGAGTCCCAAGTCCACTTGAAAGACAAGAAGAAGAGCAACAACTGGTAAAGCAAAGAAAAGAACCAGAAGTTGAAGAGCATGAAGCTATAGAATCTAGTGTTACAGATTCTGAAAAAGCAGAAGAAGAACCAAGTACAAGTCCAATAAAGTGGGTACCAGCTACTGGGTGTCAAGAAACTGCTGTTGAGAAAAGAAAGGAGAAAGTGACTGATGAAAATCAAGAGCTAGTACAACAAAGAAAAGAACTAAATAAAAGAACGTGCAAACTTGACAACAAAGGTGAAGAAGCAGTTCAAGTTAAGAAAGCAAGAAAACGTGATGAGTGGCCAAAGGGAGTGAAAAGACTGAAATACACTCTAGAAAAGAAAAGGCCAGATCAAATAAATGAGATATCAAGTCAAACTGGACAAAGTGATTCTGAAGAAGAATCAATACGAAGAACAAGGAGAATAAGAATTCCAAGTAAGAAATACACAGCTCCAGAATGGACATATGTGGTGTTGGAAGAAATTGAAAATACAGATCAGAAAGAAGAAGCTGGTACTGATCAAGGTGACCAAAGCAAACTGAAACCACCTTAAGAAGTACTGTAAAAATAAAGTAGCAATAATTTCAGTGAAGAATATTTTGAAAGTTCAAAAGTTTTGAAGAAGAAGATATAAAAAAAAAGAGGGGGTAAAGAAGAGAGGCCTAAAGTGTAAGGATAGACTACTCTAGATGGTTTTTGGATAAGTTTTTCCAAAAAGTTTTAAAGATTTTTAGCTTTTTTCTTAGATTTTTAATTTTTTTATATAGTATCTAAAATGGAAAAAGGTAAACAGAGACTGGATATCAAAATCATAGATTTAAACGAAGATGAATTAATGCTTGCTTATGTAGTGTCTTACTATTAACATTGGTATGGTTAACATTGATTGTTGTTGTCTCTGTCTTAATGGTGACTAATCATAAAAATAATACTAATAATGTGGGAAGTGAGAGAATAAATGCTGTTACTAAAGAAAGTATAAATACTAATATAGAAAAGATAGAAGATTATAGTATTTATCATCATGATAAATCAATTAATGATTTTGCGTTAAATGTATTTACTAAATTGCTTTATGAATATGTTAATACAATGAATGCGAGAGATTGTTATGTGTGCATGTAATTACCACTGTCTGACTCAGAAGGGGTGACTTACCATCACCTACCTTTAACCTATGGTGTGTCTTGTAGTGTGTTAACAAGCTTGTTGTATGAGAGGGAAGGTTTGGAGTACTCTAATTTTGATTTAATTTTATCAGAAATTCCTGTTAGAAGAGATTTAAAAGTTGTGTATGGTCCTATTTATGCATCATATATGGGAGATTTTTTCATTAGTAACAAACCAATAGATACAATAGAAGCACATAGAAACAATCTAACCTGTAAATTACGGCATGAAGAGATTACATTTATGAATTTAGTAGAAGATAGAAGATGAAATTTCAAAAAGAAAGCTGCTGAGCAAAAGTCTCATGTACCTCCATGGGCTTTCAGAGAGGGTGATTATAAAAAGGGTGAGACTTACGCTGCCATGACTCTAGATTTTCAACATAGAGGAAAGCTTTGTGTGATTAGAGAAAAGACTAAACTTAATAGTTACTTTAATGGTTCTAGTGAATGTGAGCATACTTTCTTGATTAAAGGAAGTTGGGGACTGAAAGGAGGGACTGATCCTGTTTTCCCAGGAATTTATTATGTGTGTGGCAAGAATGCTTATTATAGGTTACCTACAGGTTGGTATGGATGTTGTTATTTAGGCATATTATTCCCGAAGCTTTACCACGTAGACAAGAATAATAGAGTTAATAAAATAAAACAAGGACTAACACGTAATAAGAGAAGAGCGAGTTATTCTGAAATAATTGGGGATATTTTTGGAGCACTGATACCTTCAGTTGGAGTTATTCTGAATTCACATAAAATTCGAAAATTTTCCACAATGGTTGATCGTTTATCAACAGATACTGCTGGTGGGTTCTTGATGATTGATACTGAAATGATTGCAATTTGATCAATGGTTTTGCAAAATCGACTTGCCCTTGATATATTACTGGAAAAAGAGGGTGGAGTCTGTAGCATGTTGAAAATACAACAATGCTGTACTTATATCCCTGACAAAAGTAAAAATCTTGAGGGGTACATTAAAAATATTACAGAACTTCATGAAGATTTGACTGAACTGAAAGTTGACGGTGCATGGGAGAAACTTGGTAAGAGTTTTTCCTCAATGGGAAATTGTTTTTCAACTTTTGGAAGTAGCTTATTAGGTAAAATATTAATACCGATTACTTCAGTAGTTGTAGTGATATTAATGATAATTATGATTTACAAATGTTGCAAATGCAAATGTAGAAAGAACGAGACATCAGAACTTAAACATAGAGCTAGGAAAAAAAAAAGAGAAGAGATAGAATTAGAGGATATGAGAGGAAATTACTATTAGATTATGAAAGACTTAGGGGTCGATTCCGATCTCGGCCGGAAGCCCACCTAACACTATTCATCCGGAAAAAATACAAGCCGAATGCGTGTTTCCCGACCGAATCGTACACTCGTCCGGATGAACAAGTACGATGCGTATAACAACCCAGTTACCGAACGAGCCGTACTCACCCAATCCAGCTCCTGTTCCCTGCCCGAGCCGGATCCGTAAACGCCGATTTGAGCCGCATGGAAGCAAATACACAGCACCTTCCGGCCGGACTAGTACGATGCGCATTCCGTACGCGCCGAACCCGTCGCTACGTCCGGCACGTTTGAGCATCCGGGCGAGCCGTACATAAGCTCCGTTGTGCGCCACAAGACGATCCACGGCTACGAGACGAACAAGCCAGCGACGAGTACGAGTCGAAGACACGAGAAACCCGAACGAGACGATCCAAGCATGAATCCCATCGCACAGGTCCTACCTATACTCTACATCTAATACCGGGACCGGCACGGACGCGTACGCGCAGACGGTAAGTCAAACACCAACAATACAAACAAACTACACGTACCCGAAATATGTCACACACACATAGGGATGCACAAATGACGTACACAAGCAACAGCAGAACCATAGGGGTGGGATGGCCAACACCAATGCCATACACACCCATAGGGGGATGGATGCCTACCACCAACACCACCCTACAACCACCCCTACTCATGGGTGGCTAGATGCCTGCCACCACCACCACCCCTACTCAGGGGGGGGCTGGATGCCTACCACTACCACCACCCCTACTCAGGGGGGCATGGATGCCTGTCACTACTACCATACCCACCCTTAGGGGGCTGGATGCCTGCCACTACTACCATCCCTACTCAGGGGGGCCTGGATGCCTGTCACTACTACCATACCCACCCTTAGGGGGATGGAAGCCTGCCACTACCACCACCCCTATCCAGGGGGGGCTGGATGCCTGTCACTACTACCATCCCCACTCATGGGGGGATGGATGCCTGCCACTACCACCACCCCTATCCAGGGGGGGCTGGATGCCTGTCACTACTACCATCCCCACCCTTAGAGGGATGGATGCCTGCCACTACCACCACCCCTACTCAGGGGGGCCTGGATGCCTGTCACTACTACCATCCCCACCCTTAGGGGGATGGATGCCTGCCACTACCACCACCCCTAATCATGGGTGCCTGGATGCCTGTCACTACTACCATCCCCACCCTTAGGGGGATGGATGCCTGCCACTACCACCAACCCTATCCAGGGGGGGCTGGATGCCTGTCACTACTACCATCCCCACTCATGGGGGGATGGATGCCTACCACTACTACCATCCCCTAATCATGGGTGCCTGGATGCCTGTCACTACTACCATCCCCACTCATGGGGGGATGGATGGATGCCTACCACTACCACCACCCCGAATCATGGGTGCCTGGATGCCTGTCACAACTACCATCCCCACCCTTAGGGGGATGGATGCCTGCCACTACCACCATCCCCACTCATGGGGGGATGGATGCCTACCACTACCACCACCCCGAATCATGGGTGCCTGGATGCCTGCCACTACCACCACCCCTATCCAGGGGGGGCTGGATGCCTGTCACTACTACCATCCCCACTCATGGGGGGATGGATGCCTACCACTACCACCACCCCTAATCATGGGTGCCTGGATGCCTGCCACTACTACCATCCCCACCCTTAGGGGGATGGATGCCTGCCACTACCACCACCCCTATCCAGGGGGGGCTGGATGCCTGTCACTACTACCATCCCCACCCTTAGGGGGATGGATGCCTGCCACTACCACCACCCCTATCCTGGGGGGCCTGGATGCCTGTCACTACTACCATCCCCACCCTAGGGGGATGGATGCCTGCCACTACCATCACCCCTACTCAGGGGGGCCTGGATGCCTGCCACCACCACCACCCCTACTCAGGGGGGGCTGGATGCCTGTCACTACTACCATCCCCACCCTTAGGGGGATGGATGCCTGCCACTACCACCACCCCTATCCAGGGGGGGCTGGATGCCTGTCACTACTACCATCCCCACACATGGGGGGATGGATGCCTACCACTACCACCACCCCTAATCATGGGTGCCTGGATGCCTGTCACTACTACCATCCCCACCCTTAGGGGGATGGATGCCTGCCACCACCACCACCACCCCTACTCAGGGGGGGGCAGGATGCCTGTCACTACTACCATCCCCACTCATGGGGGGATGGATGCCTACCACTAACACCACCCCTACTCATAGGACGGGTAATGCATGACACAACCAGCATACTCCCACATAAGGAATGACAGAAAATTACATCCCCCCAACACCCTGACAAGCGTGTGTAGTCTGTGTCAAATGCCTACAAGACTGAACATGACATTGAACATACAATGTGACCCCTAACACATGTGTCACACATAAATGTGTGTGGCCTCCACAATGCAAGCCGACCATGGCCACTGTGGCAATGGGCTTGAACTCCCCATCACCACAGTGACCAAAAGGTAAGTGTGGTGTCTATAGCTGATGCACCTTTGAACAGTGTGGCAATGGGGCCTAAGCCCCATCACCACAGTGACCAAAAGGGAACTGTGGTGTCCATAGCTGATGCACTTTTTGAACAGTGTGGCAATGGGGCCTAAAGCCCCATCACCACAGTGACCAAAAGGGAAGTGTGGTGTCCATAGCTGATGCACTTTTGAACAGTGTGGCAATGGGGCCTAAAGCCCCATCACCACAGTGACCAAAAGGGAACTGTGGTGTCCATAGCTGATGCACTTTTGAACAGTGTGGCAATGGGGCCTAAAGCCCCATCACCACAGTGACCAAAAGGGAAGTGTGGTGTCCATAGCTGATGCAACTTTTGAACAGTGTGGCAATGGTGCCGAAAGCACCATCACCACAGTGATCATAAGGTAAGTGTAGTCATGGTAAAAGCTGCCAAAGCCAAACTGCATGGATGAATCCTGGTCACACAACAACAAACACATCAGTGGCATAGTAGTGGCGGAACAGGAATTTCCCGCCCACTCCACTACTTAGACCCATGTGTGTCCGACTGCGCAGCGGACGCGCGCAGCGGGCGCGCCGAAGGCGCGCCTAAGGCAAGCCCGTCTGCGCCCGTCCACGCCTGGCAGGGGCCAGGACCCCTGGTACTGCTGAGCCACTTGGGAGACTCCGGTACACAGCTGATGAGTTGTGGAACCTGGTAATGCCCATGGATATATGTTGCAAACACAACATAAATTTAGACAGTGATGAGTTGAAATGTGATCACTGCAATAAAACATTAAAAACTGTTAATGACAAGGATAATAAAGATAGACTACAGCTAGCACTACTAAATTGTAGATCTCTAGGGAAACACAAATATGAAGTACAGGACCTTCTCAGGGAAAGATCACTGGATACTCTATTCCTGACTGAGACATGGCTGAATGAGAGCTCCACCCCTGATGTTCTGGATGTAATCCCCAGTGACTATATGCTAGCAAGGCAAGATCGGGAAGGACAAACAGGAGGGGGCATAGCCATTATTTTTAAAACTTCAATGAAGTGTGAAATTAAACAGGCCGACCTTGATAAATGCGAGGCGTTTTTTTTTACTTTATCGGACACAGCACATAATTCCTTAGCCGGCTTTCTAATTTATCGTCCCCCAGGCCCAGGGTCACAATTTATAACTAGCCTGGAAGAGAAAGTAGCTCAATTCGCACTTCGACATAAAAACTTTTTGGTACTTGGTGACCTGAACTTACATTTTGATAACATGCAGAACCAAGAAGTATGCACCCTACGCAACGATTTACTGACCCTTAACCTAGTCCAAAGAGTGGGATCTCAAACGCACCAAGGAGGCCACATTCTAGATCCTATCTTTTCCAACTTGGAGGATATAGAGGTTGAGACACCATGGCCTATTCCTTGGTCGGATCACTACTTAGTCCAGTTCTCTGTTCCTACGCATAGGAAGAGGGAAGTTCAACCTACTAAGGTGATCACGACAAGGAACTGGAAGGACTTTAACTCCAATTCTTTCACAAAGGCTCTGATGGAGAAAAGGCCCATCTTAGATATAGATGTTAATCTAGCTAACAGTCAACTAGAAGTCTGGATCACAGAGGCATTAGATAAGTCAGCACCATGGAGCACTAGGACACCAAAAAGACATAATATAACAGCACCCTGGTTTAATGAAGAGTTGATGATAGCCAAAAAAAGATGTAAAAGGTGTGAGAGAGTTTGGAGGAAGGAATATAACAGTGAGTTGAAAGAAAATTATAAAAAGAACTAAAACAATATCATTCTCTAATTAAGAATGTCAGATGTAAGTTTTACACTGAAAGAATAGAAGGTGCCAGCAATTCTCAGAAAGAAATGTTTGCGATATTGAAATCATTAAGAACTCAGGAAAATAGGAACGATATAGATGCCTCGGAGGAGAGCTGTAACAGGGTGGCAGAGTTCTTTGCAGATAAAGTGGCCAAAATTTACGATACCTTCCCGATTGAAGTACGAGATGGAACTACCAAGTCTGGTGATAGCCAGGCAAACTTTGTTGGAAAAACGCTGGATGAGTTCAAGATACAGGGACTCGAAGAAATTACCACCATAGCAAAAGGGATAAAATCGGGATCCCCCTGGACCCAGCCCAACCAAAAATTATAATGCAGGGAACGAATGTTATTATGCCATATATTTCTGATCTTATCTCACGCTCTTTTCTAAATGGCGTGGTCCCCACAAAATGGAAACAGGCCATTGTAAAACCTCTCAAAAAGAAGCCATCACTGGAGTACACAGTGCTGGAAAATTTACGGCCTATTTCGCTACTGCCTTTCGTAGCGAAAGTTGCTGAAAAAGCGGTTAATAAACAGCTTACAGACCACATAAATAAAAACGATCTACTACATCCTTCCCAATCAGGTTTCAGAATGGCCCACTCGACTGAGTCAGCTCTTCTTATAGCCACTGAAATACTGAGGAAATATGCAGATGAGGGACAAACAGCCGCACTGATTTTATTAGATCTCAGTGCGGCGTTTGACACTATCTCCCATAAGCTTCTTACTCAAAGACTAGAGGCATGTGGCATAAGACGGAGGGCATTGAGCTGGTTGATATCATTTCTCTCCACACGAACTTTCCAAGTTGCGCAACAAACCTTTCTGTCTAAGAAGACCCCTTTGGCTCAAGGGGTCCCACAGGGCTCAATTTTGAGCCCCACTTTGTTCAATGTTTATGTGGGGCCATTGGCGGAGTGTGTGGAGAAGTATGGGGTGTCAATTGTTTCCTACGCTGACGACACACAACTTATTATGATGCTAGCACAGGATAGAGGCCAGGCTGCGACCCAGTTCTCCAAGTGTTTTAGAGGAGGTGGCAGACTGGATGTCTAATCATTGCCTCAAGCTAAACGGGAGTAAAACAGAGGTCATGATAGTAGGCAGAATGCCATCTTTATGGTCACACGCATGGTGGCCTGAAACTTTAGGTCAATTGCCTCTCCCTAAACCTGAAGTAAAAATCTCGGTATGTGGCTTGACCCCGAGCTGACTTTTGAAAGTCAGATTCGGAAGGTAGCGGGCAAATGCTATGGGAATATGAAAATTCTGAGGAAGGTCTTAGACCTACTACCACCGAAATCCCGTAGGACTATAGTTCATGCGGTAATAACTTCCCAACTTGACTACGGGAATGTACTCTACCTAGGTGCTACTAAAAGGGGTCTTGCCAAACTACAGAGAGTACAGAATGCCGCAGCACGGCTAGTACTGGGTCTGCCAAGAAGAGCGAATACGAAGAAAGCATTGACAGCCTTACATTGGCTCCCGGTAGAAAAGAGAATCTCTTTTAAGGCAATGTGCTACTGCCATCGTATTCTAGCAAAGAAAAGCCCGAGATATCTACAACAGTTAATAACCCATTATATGCCAGGACGGAATCTAAGGTCTATGGGGATGGCACTGGTCACTGTACCGAGAATATTCAGAGCTAGAATGGGAGCCCGCTCATTCAGGTACCGTGCAGCAATAATGTGGAATGCCTTACCACTAAATCTAAGAACAGAACCTTGTGAAAGCAGTTTTCGTAGACAGCTAAAAACATGGCTCTTCAGGCAAACGGGATAGATGTACTAATTAAGATGTCCTTCACAGCATAGTAGTTTAGGTGGATGGTGGCTATCTCCCCCCAGAGCATGTCCTCAGCGCGGGGACACACCGGTGGTGTAACCAGGCGCTTTACAAATGAATAAATAAATAAATAGTGCATGTGTCCCATAGCAACATAGATTGGTCGAGGCAAACAGTGCAGTGTCACTGAAACATCGTTTTGGCCATGTGCAAACAAATATCACCCATGGGGTCCCACATTGTCAACATTCACAAATAACACAATGACAGAAGTGACCATCATAATGCTGACCCACATATCTGCACCAATGGACACACAAATGTAGATATCCTGTGGAGACTGTAGATGTGAGGTGAACAAATACCATACCATGGCAGCAATGGGACATACAATCCATGATTATTGTGCTGACTGATGACCTAGGAGTCCCAGGGACAGCAGGGGAAAGCCACCAAACAACATACAGCCAATGGCACACTCAAGATATGCCATTGCAGTGGTGCTAAGGCACAAACACAAACAGGCAGACTCACACTGCATATCAAACACAACGGGTGATGGGGGGGTGTCCCAGTGTCCCCAGGCAACCACACAACACATGAGGAGGCCTGAATTCCAACCACACAGATGTGTATACAGTGCCATACAAAAGTAACTCATGGATCGGATACCCCTATGTGGGCAATCAGGCATTGTCAGATGAGAGGGAGCCCAAATTACACATGTCACACAAGCTTGTAGGAACAGCAACTAACACAGCAAGAGACAGACCCACCACAGCACTACCCCCAGGGACCCCACATTGTGCTGACACTAGCCTGCATGATAATCCCACTGTGATGACAAAGGTAGATGTCGTTCACACTGTGAACCACAGCCATGTGTCCTGAGCAACAAACTACCATCACACCTACACAAGCTCTAATCAATCAGCACGGCCTGCCAGCCAAGGCCAATATGGAGGTAGGGGTTTAGCCGTGCAACAACTCACATTTGCACACACTCAACACCACACACCCTGATCTCCACCAATGTGCAGCAGTGAAGCTCACATGGACTGGTGACATTGCACATGCACCCATGACAATACCAGGGGTGGTGGTGGTAACTAAGGTGCAGAAACCCATCACACATGGCCAGTCAACAAGACTCGTCAATATCTGACACACAGCACAGTACGCCGTACATGGGCATGATGTGAAATCCACCACAATCAATGGGATCCTGGCCATAGTCACACACCAACGAAGAAGCCAAGGTGACACACTAAGAACACACGTACACAACTTCCAACATTGCAGCTCTGACCCTGAGGAGTGGCAGCAGTCACACACACAACGTGTCACAATCACTGAAAGCTACCACAAACTGTAAATCACATGACTTGTGTAAACAACAAGTGCCAAGGGGAATCCTGAATGTGTCCCATCTGCGTTTGACCACATCCCCAGCCCTGACAACAAAGACAACCTGGGATGACAACCTCATGAACATTAGTTTGCCATGCACCCACATCACGGAGAAACCAGGTCCAAGATGCTGGATGAACACAGAACAACTCAGCAAGCATCACAAACAGGAACATCCCTAGGGACACAGCCTGTGTAGGAAAAGGGAAGGGAACACGCACAGACATGCTTACACAACACACAACACAGGCCCACGCAATGTCACCGGATTACACACTCCCATGAGGGCACTCAACTCCTGTGGATGGTCCGCTGTGCCAAACCTTGTCTGTGCACGACCCAAACATGTCAGCAGAACACTCCGTCAGTGAGTCAACAACTACAACACACAGAAGGCTCTGCTCACATCAGCCTGGGTACGGGAGTGTCACGTCAGTCATCTGCATACACCCAAAACACGTGTCAAGCAAGTTGCACTGTATACACAGATGAGTCCTTCGACATTGATGTGCAAAACTGCATGTCCAGTGGAGCTGGGCACACAGTCAGGGAAATCGGAACATTGAACAGTGGTAAGCCCACCAGATGTGCATCAGTGTAAGACAAAGATGTTCATTTCCAAATGCAAAACGTACATCCCTGTGTCAAATGCTGAACATTACACCCTCAGTCTGCAGCAAAGGATGCCATAGATCCAGACTACAACAGGACACATATCCCATGGACCACATGGAGTCCATCACAGCAACACTTCATTTTCCTGATATGAACACTATTACAACTGCAAATGCAGGATGCTACTCATCCACATCATGTACATCAAAAGAAAACCCACAATTAAACAAAAAGAGGCTTTATTCAGCAAATGTCAAGGAAAACTCTGGAGTCCAAAAGAAACTAAGGCCAATGGCCAGTCCAAAATCACAGTCCCAACAGGGTGATAAGTGACAACTGGTCACCCATTGCTTGCCTGCACTGGTACGGACAGGGGACATCCCCCTTGGAGGGGCATACAAGGGGCAGGCCAGGCACCACAGGGACAGGATCAGGGGATGGCAGAGTGAGGCAGTGAAGGGGAGGTGGGTGCAGGAGTCAACTGCAGTGCAGTGGAGGTGTCTGACTCAGGGGGGGCCGGCACCACTGTGGTACACAAGTCAGTTGGTGTGGGTGCCTCAACCACTGCAGTGGGCTGGTCTGATGTAGTGGACTGGGTCCCCACTGCAGTGCCCGAGTCAGACAGGATGGTAGTGGACTCCACTGCAGTGCATGACTCCAAGGGAATGGAAGGGTGAGCAGATGAGGTGGGCAGGACAGAGGGAGGGGACCCGGTCTCCACACCAGTGGCACTAACAGGCACAGCGTCTGGGTTGGGGGTGGAAGAGCAAGTGGCAGGGGGGAGGGCCTAAGCAGTCTGGGGATGCAGTATCGGTGTGTGGGGGAACCTGGTGCAGGGTGTGGCGGGGGAACCTGTGGAGTGGTGGCCTGGGGGATGGAGGAGAGAGACTGGGTGGTGGAGCTGCGTGGTGGTGGGGTCTTGCTCTTCCTGGTCCGGGGGACTTCCGAATGGGGTCCTGTGTCTGCCTGCGCCTGGGGAGGGTGTCCGGGGGTGAGGGGCACTCCCTCTGTGTGGGTGGACTTCCTCTTCCCCCGGTATGCTGGATCAGCAGGATCGGAGGGGAAGAGGCCGAGGTCACACAGGAAGATCTGCTGTGTAGGTGGGGCAGCAGGTGAGGCAAGGGAAGGGGTCTTGGAGGGAGAGGATTTGGAGGACTGCGGAGTGACTGTGGATGCCTGTGTGTGTGTCAGTTCCCCATCCCCTGTGTGTGTGGTATCAGTCCCCTGAGGATGCTTGTGTGCACGTCTTGCCTTTCTCTTGGGTGTGTCTGTGCTGCTCGTGTCTGTGTGCTTGGGTGATTGTGCAGGTGTGCATGTGCTTTGGACAGGTAGGGTGGCAGGAAGTGTGGATGGGGCAGAGGTGGGAGGGGTGAGGGACTGTTGGAGGAGGGACACAGCTGCCGTCAGGGAGGAGTCCATGGACTTATTGCTCCTCTGTAGGGCAGACATACCCATCGAGATGCCCTCCATGAACGACACCAGCTGTGTCAACAGAGTGGTGTGTGCATGGAGGACACTCAGCATTGCTGTCTGCCCTACATGGAGCTGCCGAAGGAGGTACACAGTCTCCTCACTAAGGGCAGCAGGGGACACAGGGGCAGGGGGTGCGGTGCCTGGCACGAAGGAGACACGCTACTGAGCACGGGAGCCTCCACGGACCTCAGGAATGGGAGCCAATGGGATGGCGGTGGTGGTGGTGGTGGTGGCGGGGCCAGACAGACTAGCTGGCCTTTGGTGGCTGCTGAGACCCACCTCCACAAGGGAGTCATCCTCCGAGCTGCTGTGGTCCTCAGCTGAGGTGGATGGTGCTGAGGACTCCTCGGCGTGGCTCCCTCGCCCTCTGTGCCACTGGGTCCCTCTGACCACTCGTCGGATGCTGACCCAGTCTGGCTCCGCTGCTCCTCCTGGTCCGTGGAGCTGTCCCCTCCTGTGTCCATGGATGTATCTGCAAACAATTAGGGAAACAGACAAACATCAGTCACCTGCACTGACCGCACACACCACAGTAAGTACAGCACATCACAGAGCAAGCCCTGGCATCCTTAGTTGAACATTGCCTAAAGTCCTCACACAGATTCGGGAAGCCAATTGTCAGTCTGATGGTCAACCATGGGACTCACACCCCTCCTGCCCTTGCACCCATCTGTCTGGTGCCTGTCTGATGGTAAGACCCCAGTGTGGACACATGCACCACCGACACAGTTGTTGGACATTGCAGGGAACACGGTGAAGTATGTGAACATGCACACATCACATCTCTTGCCACTGAGTCAGTGCAGGTGTCCGGATAAAGGGATGGCCAGAGTCTAAATAGAAATGCATGTGATGCATTCCAGCACCAGACACCATGATGCACCCATGTCCGGATAGTCAATGCCACAATGGGGTGCATGTTGCACATGTCACTCCCCTGCAGGATCAGTCTTAGGAAGTTTAATGCCATGACACAGGCATGCGTGCAAAGTCATACATCACTGTCTCCAGTCACATGGCCATGGCAGCCAGCCAACAACAGTCTGCACTGTGTCACAATCCTAGGACATGGGGAATGCAAGTTATGTAACTGACAAGTGCACATGTCCATCCCCCAAAAACCACATCATCTGAACTACTATTTGTCCACGTCATACCAATTGGACATATGGGGGACATGAAACACAACTCTCTGAACATGAGCACCTCACAGTGTGCTGTGAATGAAAAACAGCTGCCTGAAAGTCACAGTCGCATACACCTGGGTGCACAGTCAAGTGATCAGACACCTATAAGTCACAGAAGTATCGTCTATCATGGTCACATCTCCGATGGCATGCTGAGCACTAACCGATAAACATACCAGTAGTCCTGACAACAAAGACACAGCACAATGAGACAGAGGCAGACACCTGAGGGTACATGTCACTGATCACAACATGCCAGATGATACACGGGAGTGGGAGTACAGAGTGTATTGTATGCCCTGGAGTAGGCATGACTGTCCAGCTCCACCTGTAAGAGGGATGAGTCCTGGACATTAGGCAGGTGGTTAAACATGTGTGACACACTTGATACACATACTCCTGAGGCCCAAACATTGTTCCCACCGGCAGCATGGGTGTGTGCCAAATTCCCCAGGGACATGTGGTGATTCAGATCAGCAAGTGGATCACATATCAAAGTTACACCCAGATTACATGTCAGAACTTAGGCATTGTGTAAGCAATTGACCCACCCATGAATCTCACAACATAGTCACGGGAACAAATGCTGTCCCCCACCTTGAGCGAAGCTAAATGCAATGAGACAGTCCCCAAGTGACACAATTTCCTGACTGTAAGGGCCACACATATGCGTATCAGAGGAGAAGTGGGCATGTCACAAATGAGGGACAAGGGTCCTGGACCACATGACTGATGTACTGTGGAAGTTTAACCAGGCCAGAGGAGGGCACATAGCATGTCAGACAAAGTGCACAGTGCAGTCATGGACTCACCCCCTCCTTGCTGCTGTCTGCCCTTCAGCTGCCCATCCAGGTCAGGGAAGACCACCGCCAGGATCCGGAGCATGTGGGGGTCAGGGTCCGGTGTCTGCCCCTCCTGCGAGGAGGCGACAGCTTCAGCTGGACCCTTGCGATCCTCCGGGTCCAGCCCCGAAGGTCCTGCCACCTCTTCTGGCAGTTGCGGATCCTGCGCCTGTAGACCCCCACGGATCTTACTGCCCGGGCGATGGTCAGCCAGATTTCCTGCTTCTGGTGGGCATCAACCTGTGAGGATGACAAAGTGAAAAGGCCATTACTACACATGCAACATATACGTGCATCACACAGTTGGAGATACATGTCTCAATCACAGGGGCATATGATGTACATAGGCAGTGCAACAATGGCTATGAACAGTTTGCCAGCAGTCACTACATGGTATCATTGCATGGGAAGTAAACCTTGTTGGAAAGCACTGTTACTGCACTGTACCTGTTCAGTGCATGTAACTACACACTTTGGGGTGTGACAACTACTCAGTGAGCATGCTAGCCAGTGGTGTGCACACTGTAAGTCCTGCTAGTCAGACAAAATGCACAATTAGTAAGGCAGTGGACAGCACACTCACCTGCTCCCCTGGTTTCCCATACAGCTTGCTGTACTGTGGAAGGAGGTTGTCCAGCAGGGCCTGGTTTTCCTCAAGGCTGAAGGCTGGGGCTCTCTCCACAGTACGTGACATTGCAGTAGCCAGAGGATGCAGAGACAGCTGCAGTGTTGGTGGCAGATGTCGTCCTAAAGCATGTAGTGCAGGCAAGTGAGCTCTCAGGGGAACAGCCAGCATTATATGTGTGCTGCGGAGGCAGATACTGTCCCATGTGTCCAAAGTGATAGGTCCAAGTCATTTGCATCTTCTGAATCTGACCAATCCATGGAATAGCAGCACTAATACACGCCCACAGCATCCTTCAAATCTTCAACTTCATGACACCCATGATTTTGCAACATTGTTGTGGCTGGCCAACTGAATTCACTGCATCAGACTCGTTGGAGCTTCGAAAACGCGTCCGTTGCCATGCCAGGCCCCAGCCAATGCGTGCGCACCGATCTGTCCATTGCTGTACAACGCGTATTTCGGGATACAACGCGTACCCGCTCACAACAGATGCAATGGGCCGGCCGGGCACACCGATCGGTCCATTGCTGTACAACGCGTACCCGCTCACAACAGATGCAATGGGCCGGCCGGGCACACCAATCGGTCCATTGCTGTACAACGCGTATTTCGGGATACAACGCGTACCCGCTCACAACAGATGCAATGGGCCGGCCGGGCACACCGATCGGTCCATTGCTGTACAACGCGTACCCGCTCACAACAGATGCAATGGGCCGGCCGGGCACACCGATCGGTCCATTGCTGTACAACGCGTATTTCGGGATACAACGCGTACCCGCTCACAACAGATGCAATGGGCCGGCCGGGCACACCGATCGGTCCATTGCTGTACAACGCGTACCCGCTCACAACAGATGCAATGGGCCGGCCGGGCACACTGATCGGTCCATTGCTGTACAACGCGTATTTCGGGATACAACGCTTACCCGCTCACAACAGATGCAATGGGCCGGCCGGGCACACCGATCGGTCCATTGCTGTACAACGCGTACCTGTACAGGTCAGTCGCATATGTCACCATGCTTGTCACTGGTGAACGTATGCCAGCCACATATACCTGCCAGAGACCCAGGGGCACACCTACAACACCACACCCAGTCCACACTGTTTCCTAAGGCATGTAAGGCTGCATTACCTTTTCTGTGTATGGGGGTTAACATGTGGTTTCTGTGGTGGCACTTGTGGGCAGCCACACCCAGGCTGTGCATGTGTTCATGGGGACAGGGTCCTTTGTGTGTTGTGCACATGACCACTGTGATGTGCAACAGTTCATTTCGGAGCATGTGGCATGGTCACATTTCCAGGTTGTGTATGTGTGTGACATGTCACATACCCCCAGGGTCCCATGGGGGAAGGCATGTACGTCACAGGATGACCCATTGCCACAATAGTGATGTCCCTCCACAGTCTGTGTGCATGTTGTGTTTCCGATGTCTCTGATTCCATGTGCATGATGGGAGACAGTCTCCACATCAACGTTGTTTGTGCATGGACTTTGATGTTGTGCGTCACTGGCGTCCATGTCTGTCCTGCGGAGGCAACAGGGGCCACTAACTGTGGGAGTCATGTTTGTTTTTCTGACGTGTACATGATACGCCATGTCATGCCAGTGTCCATGTGGCAAGACAGGGTCACTGGGAATCTACCTGTCAATGAGCTGTGATGCCTGTGGCGCATCTGTCCAGACATGTCACTGTGGTGTGTGTGTGGAACGTGACAGCAGTAAATGGGTACTGTGACACAGCCTAATTGTTTCCCATAGCACAACCTGGTACCAGTTGTGCACACATGTTGTACTGAGAAGTTAGATGATGGGCATGTAGGTGCGAGTTATGTCCGAACAGAACAGCACACACATCAAGTACTTGTGTCTCGTAATGATGTCTCATGTGAAATTGAGTATGGTGAATGGCACATATGTGGGGTGACTGACAATCTTTCCTTCTCCAACCTATGCACTGCAGGGCTCCAGCTGTCCATAGACCATTCCCTGACCTGGCAACGATGGTGGAACGTGACAGCATCCGACGGTACCGCTTCACCAGGCAGCTGATTGAGGATTTGGCAGTGCGCTTGGCACCACATTTGCAACCTGGCCGGCCGTACCCTACGGCGCTGACCCCCAAGGTGAAGGTAATGGCAGCCCTACACTTCTTTGCCACCGGTACCTTTCAACACACTGTGGCGACTGCCGGTGGGATGTCACAGACTATGTTCAGCCGTGTGCTACGCGATGTTTTGGAGGCAATGTTGAGATGCCTGAACCAGTACATCTATTTCCCTACACGTCAACAACTCACTGACGTCAAGAGTGACTTCTAAGCCCTGGGGAGGATGCCACATGTCATTGGCTCCATTGATGGGACACATGTGGCTTTGATACTACCACAGGCACATGAGCAGGCATACCGGAACCGTAAACATTACCATTCGATCAATGCTCTGGTGGTATGTCTTGCAGATATGAGCATCACACATGTGTGTGCCCGTTTCCCTGGTTCAGCACACAATGCCTACGTGATGAGGAGTAGTCGCATCCCGAGGATGATGGCACAGATGCAGAACCAGCGTGCCTGGCTTGTCGGTGTGTACTGACTTTGTACCATTGTGTGTGTTCTGATCTGTAGTATTCCACCCACTTTTCCAACTCAGCTAATGTGCACTTGTCTGTCCGTAGGTGACTCCGGATACCCCAACATGCCGTGGTTGCTGACACCCCTCAGAAACCCTGTGACACCAGCCCAGATGCGCTACAATGAGGCACATGGTCGGACCAGGAGAGTGATTGAGCGGACCTTTGGTCTCCTGAAGAGCCACTTCCGCTGCCTGGACAAGACAGCAGGGGCCCTCCCATATGCCCCAGCAAAGGTGTGCAAGATTGTCATCGTCTGCTGCATGCTACACAACCTGGCAGTGCGGAAGGAGTTGCCTCTCATCCTGGATGACGATGACCAACGTCCGCCACCTGTGGAGGATCCTGGCCTGGGCCACGATGCCAGTGATGATGATGATGATGATGGTGATGTCCGCACACAGCTCATCACCAACTTCTTCAGCTGAATGTGAGTATCCAGGGAGATGTAATGTGAATGATGTGAGTTTGCATGATATGTGTGGGTGGTGCTCTGGTGCTGTTTGAGTGTGGCCATGTGCTACTTGACTGGATGCGTGCAGCAATGTGTCCTTACAGGTAGTCTGTACTCCCCAACAGTTTTGACATGCTAACTTGGTTTTGTGTAGTTGTCTTGTGACATGTATTGGGCATGAGTATTGCAGTTCTGTCCTGTTCTTCAGTGGTTTTAACTGTGTGTCATGTCTGTCCCTCACAGGGTGCTTACTGAGTACTTTGGTCAACTTGGATCCCCCGACACCATGATTCTGCTTTCAGGGTGGCAGCAGTAGTTTGCCTACAAGTGATGTGCCACACACCCCTGGACTTCATATCTTCTGCACTTGTTGACTGTGTGGCCACTGCCACGTGGGTAAACCTTGCATCTGTAGTGGAAACAACAAGTTGCAAATGTGTAATAAACCTGTGCTTCACTTTGGGATGTGCGTTGTCTGTAGTCACACATCTGACTGACATTTGCTTACTGCACCTGTGGGCTAGTTGCCACAGACTCTGAATAGGTGTGGTGTCTGTGCATTCCACTGTATTTCCTGGCAACATCACTGTGGGCGATGAGTCCGATGGCCCTGGTGTCTCTGTGTTGTGTAGCCATAGTGGTGTGTCTCCCTCATATGTGTCACGTCACCATGACTCACACGACGGTGTTGTACTTGCTGGGGCAGTTAGCATACACAGTGTAATTTAGCAGATCATCATCACCATAACAGTATCCACATTTGAATGACAACAGAGGCAAGTATGGTGTACTAGTGATTTTATTTTCAGAAATGTGTGTGTGTATAGTGCACAGGATGGTGGGTGCTGTACATTGGGATTGTGATCCAAAGTTCCCAGATGAGTTGGAAGTCTTGGTAGCAGAAATGTCCTGAGTGAAGTCCACAGTCATATGATACATTAGTCCAACTTGAACTGCCCATGTCATGTGGGAGAGTAGTGTTGCATTCAACAGGGTGAAACGTTTGCACACAAAGGAGAATTTCCAGAACAGGTGTTGGCTTCCTGGGGGATGTACGTGGCCATCAACCTCTCAGTTTTCCTTCCTCGGACGACCCCTCTTCTTTGGGGGGGACCCTCACGTGCAGGCTGCTGCGGTGCAGGGGAGCCTCCGCCAGAGTCCTCCTCCCTCCCTGTGGCGGTGTCAGTTGTTGCAGCACAAGCTGTTGTGGGCACATAGGGAGGTGTGGCCATGTTGGTGCTAATCTGGCGGAGGCATGTCAATATGTCCCTATGCACCGCAGTGAGTTCTTGCAATGTGTCCCACTTGGACTCCATGCCAGACATGTGTGTCTCCACATGGGACATGTGTGCCTCCACACGGGACATGTGGGAGTCCAAGCAGGCATGATGGGCAGCTTGCTGCTGTTGTATGTCCTTGAGGATCCCCACTACCTGTCTGACCTCTCCGGTGCTATCCTGGTACGCATCAGCGATGCGTGCCAGTTGTGAGTCATCATGCAGTCCAGACCCCTCTGCAAGCAGCGACCTATGTCTACCACCCCTCCCACCACCCCTGGCGACACGTGCAGGACCTGCGATGGCACGCACAGGTGACCCGAGGCCCCCTTGGGGGTTGTTAGTGGTGTTGTCGTCCGTTGCTCCACGGTGGGCCTGGGGCCCTATGCTGTTGTCAACGGTGGTCCTTGGTCTGTCCGTGTCGGCGGGGGTGGTCTGTGTGTTGGCAGTTGTTGGAGGGGTGGGTGCAGGGGGTGCAGATGTTGTTCCAGCTGGTGCTGCATGATGACTCACACCGGAGGTGCCAGGTAGGTCTTCGCCATCTGAGGAGGGCAGAGGCTGTTCCACACTAGTGAGCTCTGTGTCCCCCGGAGCCTGGGACAGGGACTCCTCCTCGCCTGCTGCTGTGTCCCCATCATCATCACCTGTATTTGGAAGAGACACACATTGTATGTTATGTTTCTACAGGCATCAATGGTTCACACACCTGACAGTTGTGACTGTACCTCTGGATGCGGGCATGTACATTGCATTGTCCTAAGTTGTCACAGTAAGAGGTTGATATTGGTGTTGCACATTGTCATGCATACCTGGGGCATTTCAATGTGAATGTTGAGGTGTGTGCATGGCCAGCCTTGGTTGTATTTGGTGGACATCCGGCCATCCTTCTCCACCTAGCCCAGTTATCCCACCATGATGCAAGCCACCCTTGCAGTGGGTTCAGGTTGACTCTCAGGATGTCATTCAGTGGTGTCTTGCTGAATGACATCACTGTCACAGGACCATGTGCACCCCACAGCAGTACCCAGTGTCAGCCATCTTGTCAGTCCTTATCCACTCCCTGTGATGTGAGCATGGTTCAGAGTGGTGTTGATGGGCCAATTGTGAGGGTGAGCAGTATCTGTGACTACAACTCCCATAGTTGCTATTGCCTACACCCCCCTTCCCAGCATGCCCGTACTTCCTTCCGTTTGACTCTGCTTCCCTGCGGGGTAGTGTGCCTGTGTTGACAGGATGGCTGACAGTGTTGTCCTGGCGTTTGTTTGGCTACAAGTCCCAAGAGTGTCCCTGTGCTTCACACAGCATTACCCAGGGTGGTGGTTCTTTGTGGGATCTTCATTTGGTATGTGAGGCATTGCATTCTCCCAGGTGGGTTATGTGGAGTTTGTGTTGAGGGTGTGTGTGAGGTGAGCTGCTTGTAACTATGGTCAGTGCTGTGAGTCCTCCTTCCCACCCAGCCAGATATCCCACCATGCAACGTGCTTGCATTGCAGGGAGTGCAAGTTGTCTTTCAGGATGTCAGGCAGTGTCCTGCTGTTGGTTGGTGCACAGTTCCCAGCACGGCCTTGTGCTCCCCACAGCAGTACCCAGTGTCAGCCATCTTGTCAGTTGTTTTCCACTCCCTGTGATGTGAGCATGGTTCAGAGTGGTGTTGATGGGCCAATTGTGAGGGTGGCCAATATCTGTGACTACAACTCCCATCATGCTATTGCCTACACCCCCTTCCCAGCATGCCCATACTTCCTTCCTTTTGAGTGGACTTCACTGTGTGTGAGTGTGACAGCAATGGCAAGATGGCTGACAGTGGTGTCCTGCTGTTGGCTGTTGCACAGTTCCCAGCAGGGCCTTGTGCACCCCACAGCAGTACCCAGTTTCAGCCATCTTGTCAGTCCTTATCCACTCCCTGTGATGTGAGCATGGTTCAGAGTGGTGTTGATGGGCCAATTGTGAGGGTGAGCAGTATCTGTGACTACAACTCCCATCATGCTATTACCTACACCCCCTTCCCAGCATGCCCGTACTTCCTTCCTTTTGACTCTGCTTCCCTGTGGGGTAGTGTGCCTGTGCTGACAGGAAGGCTGACAGTGTTGTCCTTGCGTTTGTTTCGCTACAAGTCCCAAGAGTGTCCCTGTGCTTCACACAGCATTACCCAGGGTGGTGGTTCTTTGTGGGATCTTCATTTGGTATGTGAGGAATTGCATTCTCCAAGGTGGGTTATGTGGAGTTTGTGTTGAGGGTGTGTGTGAGGTGAGCTGCTTGTAACTATGGTCAGTGCTGTGAGTCCTCCTTCCCACCCAGCCAGATATCCCACCATGCAACGTGCTTGCATTGCAGGGAGTGCAAGTTGTCTTTCAGGATGTCAGGCAGTGGTGTTCTGCTGTTGGTTGGTGCACAGTTCCCAGCAGGGCCTTGTGCTCCCCACAGCAGTACCCAGTGTCAGCCATCTTGTCAGTCCTTATCCACTCCCTGTGATGTGAGCATGGTTCAGAGTGGTGTTGATGGTCCAAATGTGAGGCTGCCCATTATCTGTTACTACGAGTCCCATCATGCTCTTGGTTACACTGACTTCACCAGCATACACAGGATTCCTTCCTTTCTGTGTGCTTCCCTGTGAGGTGGTGTTCTAGTGGTGGCTTAATATCTGACAGTGTTTGTTGGTTAGATTTGTGCCACTGCCTAGCTCAATTTGGTATTGGATTTGTACATGTCATGACACAGTTACATGTCACTATGACATGGCATGTATTGTGTTTATCTGACTGACATACACTTCTTGGGATGATTATCTTTTGGTTGCTGTTGATTTGCTAGGGGTGCATGGTTTGACTGTCCCCTTGACAGTGATGTGTGTGTGTTGTCACACAATATTGTGTATATTAGTTGTGTACTCACCAGGCTCTGGGATGTTTGTTAGTCCATATACGCTCACTGGTGGTAGGATGGCCCGCACCTTCTCCTCCCAGGGCCTGAGGTATACTGGTTTGGCAGGAGGGCCACTGCCGGTGTGCTGGCTCAGGAGGTAATCCTTCTTCAGTAGGTCCCTGACCCTCCTGCGCACATCATACCACCTGTTCTGGATGTCTTCCTTTGTGCGCAAACATGGTGATTGTGCGTTCACCCTGTCGACGATCCTCGCCCACATCTTGGTTTTCTGCAACATGGGGGTCTGTTGGACCAATGTGCCAAACAACTGTGGCTCTACCCTCAGGATCTCGTCTACCATGACTTCCAATTCACTATCTAGGAACTTTGGATTCTTCTTTAGGGGCATGGTGATGGGTGGTGGTGGTGATTGATGTGTGTGTGTGTGCAAGTGAGGGTGTGTGAGTGTACGTTTTGCTGGGTGTGTGTGAGGGTGCTATTTGTTGAGGTGCTAATGGTGTGTGGCTTTTGTGTTGGATGAGCTGTGTGTGTGTCTGTGTTTGCTGTGTGATGGTGTTCTGTGCTGGCAGGTCAGTGGAATTTGCAAAGGATCATGGTAGGGATTTGTGGCCTTTATGTAGGTTTAGTTGGGGGTGTGTCCTTGTTCCATTTTTTTCCCCCCCTATATTTATTGGCTTTGTCATTGCTTGTTTGGCCCTCTTTTTTTGTATTTTTTCATTTGTGATTATTGTGCATGTTGGAGTTGTTCTTCTGACCGAGTAGGACGTTGCAGTTATCTCGTGCGCGCCTCTCCGAGTCGTTCCAGCTCTGTTTCATATGCGGCGTACGCGTCGGTCGCGGTGTGTTGTGTTTGTTCGGCTGTGTTTTGTATGCGTGTCGGTCGTACGGCTTGGGCTCCGTGCGAATCGGTCTGCTTTTGCACCCATTGCATCGTACTGCGCGGGTCGGAGTTCGCGGGTACGTTTCGTTTGGCTTTCTTCCTGGTGCGTGTCGGTCGGTTCGATTCGCATGGTTTTCCGGCCGGATAGCTTGTTTCCGTCCGGGTCGGTCGTTCGCCTTGAGTTCCGTACGAGTCGGTCGTGATTCACATGCATTTCATCGTACTTCCCAGGTCGGGCAACGCCGGTACGTGTCGGTCGGACTATTATCCCGTACCGAGTCGGTCAGTATTTTTTCCGGCCCGAATCGGAATCGGCCCCTTAGATGGAAGAATAAAACGAGAAAGAAGTACAGTATTTTAAATAAGTGGCAACTTGTTTGTGATGGGTATTTGATGATGGCTCAAAAACGCCATCAAAGGGGGGATTGATGAAGCAGGGTTTTGCGTAAATAAAACCTGCTCGGATTAAATCCTTAGTAACATATATTAACAGTGTGTGGTGAAACTTTTTATTAATAAATGCTAAAACATGGGAAAATGCTTATGCGCATGCATAAACAAATACGTGTACTAATGCATGAGACTAGGCCGGAAAAATTGCTTTGATAATAAAGTTAATGCTGCTTTTTGTGAACGATAATAATATTCTGCTAGGAATAACACAGATTTTGCATGGGTTAGTGCAAATGTTGGGATGGGATCGCAAAATGAAATCATATTTCGTGAAAATAATAAATGTTTTTGTTCTGTTCTCGTAGAAATACTAGAATGGGCCTACTTCTGCATGCCAATTATGGGTTAAAGCCTGCTGTAAGAAAAATTCACAAAAAAAAATGAGCATTGAATAAGGAGAGAATGCAGAAGCATAGAAATGTCCTTAAGGACGTGTTGTCTGTCTGCCAAGGTTGCGGAAGAGGAGGAATGCTGATAAACAAATGGACGCGTACAACTTCCTCGCAAGATGGCAGAGGCGAACAAAAGAGGCGTAGAGAGTTGCAACATGAAACATATAAAATATGATTGTATTTGAAGTTGTTTCCTGAGAAAGATCTGACGTTATGTCAAAAGTCTAGAACAATAAGTTAGTCAGTAAAAGTGAACACGTTGAGAGTGGTGTGACAGTACACCCCCATTATTAACCAATGAGAAATCAAGCTAGTGGTAAAATGAAACAAATGTGGGTTGGACATTTAGGTTTTAGGGTATAATTGAAAGTTCCCGGTGGGTGTGGTTTTGTAGGTGTTTCTGCTGATGCTAGTTAGCGGGAGATCGTCGCTGTCGTCGGTTTGCTGTTTCCAGATAGAGGCCTACCTGTTTCCTGACTCCTGACTTAATCTTTGCCATTCATCTCTACTTGAGTGGCCTTGCTGCCCTAACTGGCCAGTGGGATAGTTTTCCTGATTCTTACTTGGGTTAGTATAGATAATCTACTGAAATTGCATATTCTTTTGCAAATGCATTTTATCTCTAAAACTTTTCTCTCTTCGCCTATCCACTCCTTCAATGCATTGTTTATTTGACATGAGTTTGAATTTATACATTGCCAATGTTCTCTCTCTGTGATAATCCATGATTTGTATTCATGTAACTGTACTTGATGAGCATTTATTTCATATTATTTTATGATAAACAACATAAAACTATACATTGAGTCTGTTATTATTTAGTAGCAAAGATGCATAGATAAGTATATATTATTACCATCAACTTCTCAGCTTTAGGTTCATCAACACATTTATTTGTTAGGAGAAAATGCAGGTTCTAAAGTGTATTTAGTGATTTAGGAGTAAAACTTGCATCACACTGAACCCCAGCGAAAAAGGGATTATTTGGGTAGCGTAAATGGGCCTATGTATATGAAAATTATCGATCTCTTATCGCTGGATCAATGCTTTTTCAGTTTTTGCAACCTTTAATTCTGTGTCCACTTGCTTTGAATATTGCTCTTACTAGGGAACCATGCTTTTCTAGTTTTAGGACCATTTGCCTTTTGTACTTTAATGTCTCTTCGTCTTCTGTAGCCCTTGTCTCTCTGTGTTGCTTATACAACATTGTGTGAGTGCCAATCTTTGACCCTTCAGTTAGCCATGCTAAAACACTTTTGTTATTGTTGGACTCTTTTGTTATTACTACTCCCACAATAATCTGAATCCCTCCGCAGGCCTCTGCACAGGCTGGGGTGATCCTCATTATAAGACCTTTGATGGGACCTACTACAGTTACCAAGGCAACTGCACCTACGTCCTAGTGGAAGAGATTCAGCAGACAATAGACAATTCTGGGGTTTACATTGATAACTACCACTGTGATGCCCGCGACAAGGTCTCCTGCCCACGCACCATCAGCGTGACACATGAATCGCAGGATGTGCAGATAAAATCAGTCAGCCTCGCCCCATCATCGTGACACATGAATCGCAGGAAGTGCAGATTAAATCAGTCAGCCTCGCCCCCGTCAAAGTGCAGGTAAGAATGTTTCCCTGACATGGATGTGCATGTAGAGAGATATTCAAGCAATCTCAGTCCTGCTCAGGCATAAACTACGCAAACTCTTATATTTATTGCTTCCATGCTTTTTTTTAACTGCAGCAATCCTAGAGTTTTTGTCAGTTAATAACTTTGATTTTCAGCTCCCTCATGTTACATAATCTATAACCTATTATTCTGTACGCGATAGTCTATCTATTGGTAATTTATCATCTTTTATTAATTTTGCAGTCGTCTTTTATTATATTGCATTTATTGTAGCGTTTATATGTGCTTCCTTTCTCTCCAGAGGCGACAGAGCATTCCGGTGTTATTTCTGGCACCCTTTTGGAGCGCAAGTTCAGCAGGATGTTGGTTAAGGTTTGTTCTATATTAAAGGTGTAAAGTGAGGTGTGTGAAGTTCAAATACACACATGGGGCAAGTGGAGCAGCCATTTATTGCTGTAGCAGAAGCTCACACTATTCATTCCAACATGCAGATGGATAGGATGTAGAACGTACAACAGAGTGCGGGAACCGCGTCATTAGAGCGACATTTATGTCATAATGGTCACCTCTGCAGTGGCAGAGATACAATTTAATCGATCACACTGGAGAACTGATGAACTCGTTTAGTAATGAGGAGACTGGCCATCGGAGCGAGTAGATGAGGGAGGGAGGGGGGATAGCAGACGTCTTTGCAATATACTGTACCATACGTTATTTAAAGAGTTCAATGTGCCTGCTGCAGAAATCTACACTCTTCTACAAAGACGTTCCACTATGCACACTGGGTCATGAGGATTGGAACAACGCGTGAAAAGACTGAACACTGTAGGAATTTTAAGCACATTTTGGTACAAATGAAAGCTAGAGAAAGGGACAGGCACAAATGTTTTCTTTGAAAATTTCTTTAAGAAAATGAATGACGAGATTTGCCAGTACACGTTTGAAATGCTGCTTGAAAGAAGAAAGTAAGGTCAACTGTTGAGAAATAACCCTAATGATGATGAAACCTAAAATGAGGAACCACTGGATAAATGTGCATATTATCACCTATCGCACATATAAGTGTGGAGACCAAAATATAATCTATAATATAAGAACGGAGCTAGTGCATCCTGAACAAGGAGGATTTAGTCTGAACAAATCTAACAGAAAAATCTCGAAAATCTGTACGATAATCTGGCGATGGAGGGCAGAGATGTGAGGGCTTTGACTTTTTTCTGCTAAATCATAACATGGCCCTTAAGGCTTTGATGGTCTGGAATGGAAATTAATATTTCGATATTGGAGAAAATTAAAATATGCCCGGGGTTCTTTACATGGATGAAGACAATATATCTCAACCCCCTGGCAGAGGTACAAATATACATGGAAACATGCTGTCATTCAAAGAGTTATGAGAGTAACTTAATCTTGAAAATCAATTAGGAGTATTGACAACCACCTCCAATTCTAGAAGGCACCATAAACTTGTATTTTCCCATCACTACCAACACAAAGGAATATGTGTGCACCATACATAATGGGCAGTATGTATCTGTTCCATTCACACTTTCTATAATACTTCACACATAAGTGTTGTGATTGTGCCCTGTTTGGAGCATGTCTTTGAACCTCATGCAACTCAACCAACATCTTCCCCACCTATCAGTCTACATTAAACTGCCTTCCACCGACACACACCTCTGATCCAGCGGCCAACTAGCAATAGATACTCCACTACCATATACTTACCTGAGCCCATAAAATCACAAACACACACCATATCAAGAAGACCGCTGGAGTCTTTTACTATCAGTTTTATAAATTTCTTTTTCTCAAGATTAGTTATTTAACATTCCTAACTAACCTTTTCACTGATCAAAAAGTTCTTTCCTCTGGTCGATGGACCATTAGTTGAAGTAATTGATGGTGATAATGAACATAACTCTTAACTGTTCTTAAATTGCAGAAAAATAACTACAAACTAGGGAAGTTTTAAAATCTTTATCTAAATTAAGACATGTGAACCATCAAAATTACAGCGCAGTCACCCTTAACTTCGGGAGAGAAATTCAATCACATTAGACATACACTTCGGACTCATGCAATGACTAATGCTCAGAAAGGGAGAAGACAGAGAGAAAAGAACATCTATAAACGAACAATGAATAATAATTACCAAGGATGGTGTGAAGACCAACCCCTGGCCAAAGGGCTGGTAAGGGTCCCTGAGATAGATCAGGAGACAAAGACCTCAGGACAGGATTCAGGACAGGATACTTAACCTCTCTAGAATACCGACGTCTGCGTCGCACCCCTCTCTGACACTCTCTTCCTCCTCGTGATTCTTCCGCAATCTTCTGATCTAACCCAATTAATTAGGATAGAAATTTCTTCTTCAAAGTCTGCATTCGATTCTTCATCAGCATCTCACAGCATCCCTCCCTCCATCAGCAACACGAACTCTCCGACAGCATCCCGAGCTCTGCAATCTCTCATCCGCCTCCGCTTCAGCAATTCAGCTTACTAACTAACTAAAGTACTTCAATTATACCCTTCGTTCATCATGTACCACCCACTAAAGTCTCAATATCGCAAAAATACGAATTCTAATTGGTCAGGCAAGGGGGATGATCATCACACCATGCTTACACATTACTTTTATTCTATCATTCTATTGTTTGCAAACCCGTCCCCTTAAACTTTATTCATTTTTTTCGTTCCCATACATATTCCAGCTTTATTTGTAACAATTATTTCAAAGTTCCGAATACAAGTCTCCTCGTCTGAACTCTTCACCCTTTATTCCCAGGGCACATCATC
Organism: Calotriton arnoldi; assembly: GCA_963921515.1. NCBI lineage: Eukaryota > Metazoa > Chordata > Amphibia > Caudata > Salamandridae > Calotriton > Calotriton arnoldi. The sequence goes on from CAWUFW010011765.1 coordinate 159,915, forward strand.
CTTGTCCTTGGACGGCTGACAAAAACTTGGTGATCCTCCCGGGTTAATTCTCATGTAGGCATGCGCATTAATCACGTGACTCGGCTTGCCTTGTTCAGTTTCAAAGGCCCAAATACACACTAATAATAAAGTCAAAAAGACAGAAGTTATTTTCAGAAATAAATCATTTCACTGTATACCACCCATCTCTACTCTAACCCTCTTTATTTATTAATACTTTCCCCGCATTAGCATTAGTAAAATAGCTGAATTTTATTTCGGCCAAGCAGATGCCATGCACGCGAGTCTTCAAGACTCCATTTTAATGCCTTCTGCACATGCGCTAGAATTTCCCTCCATTTGTTAGCTCGTCATATTGCGTAAATTCAATTGACGCATGCGCACAACTGTTTCTTCGTTAAAAGCGGGATTAGTTCGTCTTCTTTGTTATTTTCATTAGTACACACGTAAGCAGGCTTCTCTTACCTGCGTGTTTCTGTGGTGTGTGTTATTATTCACAAGACACGGTTAGTAATTCGTTAATAAGTTAAACAAGAGGATTGCCTTCGAGCAAGTCTCTTTCTTTTTGAGTCCTTGCTCCATCACCTCCAGAAGTGTTCTCAGGAACTAAAGAGAATCGGAGCCCTTCATGGACCCGTCATGGGTGTGAAGTGAAAATGAATCCTGTAATCATGTTCTGAGACAGAGTCTCTTTCTTTTCTAGTCCTTGCTCCATCAATCCCCTCTCTGATGGCATTTTAAGCCATCACAAAATTACCCATCCCATCCCAGATGCCAACTTTAGCACATCTCAATTTCCATTTCCTTTCTCATTTTCTCATTTGTTACTTCGTTTCCTTCTAAATCTTTCATCTTCTTATATATCTTTCCTTTAATTTCTTCTAGTTGTATCTCCTCATTTCCTCTTTTCCGTTTCCTCCCTTTTCCTTCTTTTTCTAAGTGTATTTTCCCTTTCCCTCTGTGTTTACAACATTTATATGTAATCATTAATGTCATTACTATTGTCATTATTATAACTAATGGTAATATTATTTGACCTAGAAAACTTTTTCCAAAATCAGTAAACCATTTCCCTATCGATGTTATACTCTTTGTTAGTTTTCCCCATACACCGTCAACCTCCAGTTGGGTAAAGTCATTATGCATTCTTGTAATATTTTCAATATATCCTTTAATTCCTTTACTCTTATCAGGAATATAAGTGCAGCAATGTTGAATTTTCAACATTCCACAGACTCCACCCTCTTTTGCTAATAAAATATCAAGAGCAAGACGGTTTTGTAAAACCATAGACCTAATTGCAACCATTTCTGTATTAATCATTAAGAATCCTCCGGCAGTGTCTGTAGAAAGACGATCAACTATGGTTGATAATTTACAAATTTTCTGTGAACTTAGAATGACTCCAACTGAGGGTATCAATGCACTAAATATATCTCCTACTATTTCAGAAAAACTGGCTCTCCTTAACTGGTTCATTAGGTTTTCCATTGATTCCGTCCACATGGTATATTTTCGGAAAAACTATTCCAAAATAACAGCTTCCATACCATCTTGCAGGTAACTTATAATAAGCATTATTCCCACATATATAATTAATTCCCGGAAATATAGGATCAGTTCCCCCTTTTAGTCCCCACCCTCCTAGAATTAGAAAGTTGTGTTCGCACTCACTGGAACCAATGTAGTTATTATTGTAGTCTGTCTTTAATCTATGGAAGCAGAATTTTCCCCTTTTCACAAAATCCAGGGAGATCGCAGCATAAGCCTTGCCCTTTGTATATTTTCCCTCTTTCTCAGCCCATGGAGGTACATAGGACTTCTGTTCAGCAGCTTTCTTGGTTAAATCCTGTCTCCTTTCTTCTACTAAATTCAAAAATTATTTTTCTTCTTCTCGTATTATACATGTTAAGTTATCTTTATGTGCTTGAACTAGATCTATTGAATTCATAGTCAAGAAAAATTCACCCATAAACTGAGCATTCTTACTACTAACGACTGGATTCATATTTTTTCTAATAGACAATTCCGAAAATACTACACTTAAATTTGAATAAAAATACTGAAGTCTCCCTGTTGAATAAAATAAACTTGATAATACACTACATGATATTCCATATGTTAAAGGTATATGGTGATACGTCACCCCCTCTGATACTGATGAAGGTAACTTCATACAAACATAGCAGTTACTGATTTCCATTGTATCAACGAATTGAAATAACAATTTAGTAAACACATTTGAAAACGTATTATAGTCTGACTTATTATGATAATTCGCCTCATCTTCTACCCCAATTTCTATTTTAGTTCCCTTTACTCTATCTAGTTTTTCATTAGTAATAGTATTATTTTCGTCTATTGTTTCCATTAGAAAAGGTACTCCTACTGTTAAGAATAGCCATACTAATACTACCAATAAAATACTACAAAAACAAAATCTAAAACATTTTCTTTTAAAACCTCGTTTCGGTCTTTCTGTGACTTCAACTTCTGCCATTTTCAAATCTGAGAAAATTTCTTCTCTCTTTTCTTCTTTGTCTGTTTAACTTTCTTTTTATTTTAAGGAGGTCTCAATTTGCTTTCATCAATCTGTGCAACATGAACTCTTTCTGTTTCTTCACTTATCTCTAAGTTTTCAAATTCTTCGAGTATAACGTAGGTCCACTCAGGGGCCTTGTATTTTCTATTCAAATTTCTCAATCTTGGGCTTCTCCGTGTAAGTTTTACTAATGTTTGTTTAGGTTCCGTTTGACTTGTAACTTCGTTTACTTCTGGTTTCTTTTCTATTTTTCTCAAATAATATCTTAATTTCTTCACTCCTTCTGGCCAATTATCTCCTATTCTAACTCTTTTGACCTGTACTGCACTTTCACCTTCTTTAGCTTCTTTTAGAGTCCTTTTATTTTCACTTAATCTAGGCACAATCTGTCCTTGTTCTTTATTTTCTGTGCTTGAACCTTCTTCTACTTGCACCTGTTCAGGTCTTACTACAATTTCTTCTTCTTCTTCTGCCTGAACTTGTTCTTCTAGATCTACCTTATCCTGTTCAGGTCTTATTTCAGATTGGTTGTCTTCTTCTGCCTGAACTTGTTCTTCTAATGCTGCCTTTCCCTCCTCAGGTTCCTGAATGTCTTTGTTTATTTTGACCTGAGTGTGTTCTTCTTCCCCTGTCCTTCCCTGTCTACTTTCTTGTCTTTTCAGTTTTGTTATTCTTCTCGTTTCGACAGCATCATCTGATATTTCAATTATTGGTATCCAATCTTCCTGACTCGTATTTGGCTGTTCGTCATATAATTGTCTTTCAGAATCTATCACTCTAGACTCTTCAATTTCACAGCTTTCAACTCCTGATGTTTCAGCCTGTTCAGTCAGTGGTTGCTCTTGTTGTTCTGATGGGCTCGGAACTCTTCTGGTATGACTAGCATGAATCCAGTTGGGCAAACCTGCACACTTCACTGCTGTGGTAGTGACTAGTATGACTTGACGCGGTTTATCCCACCTTGGTGCTAGACACAACTTTCTGGCGTGTTTCTTCACTAGCACCCAATCTCCAGGATTCAAATCATGTGCTTGATCTGGCTGTCTTTCAACTGCGTCTTCTCCAACCTGGTGGGAGACAGAACGCACTATTTTAGCCAATCCTTTGCAATAGTCCAATACCAGATCATCAGTTATAGTCATTAATTTATTTCCAGGAATAAATGCTTGTCTCATTGCCCTTCCCATGAGAATTTCATGTGGACTCATTCCTGTCTTTCTGTCAGGAATACTTCTGAGACCCATCAGTACAAGAGGTAATGCATCTGGCCATTTCAACATTGTGGATGCACATACTTTCCCTAATCTCGACTTGATTGTGCCATTTAGATGTTCAACTATTCCAGAAGTCTCTGGACGATAAGCACAGTGCAGTTTCTGTTCAATGTTAAATGCAGCACAGATTAATCAAATTATTTCATTATTAAAATGAGATCCTCTATCTGATTCCAAAGTGACTGGAAAACTGAAACGAGGAATCAACTCCCTTAACAATAGTTTGGCAACTGTAAGACTGTCATTTCTTCTGGTGGGGTATGCTTCCACCCATCTTGAGAACAGGTACACTATAACAAGTACATATTTTAATCCATTGCAAGGAGGTAACTCAATAAAGTCTAATTGTAACCTGGTGAAGTGGCCTTCTGCCTTTCCAATTTTTCCCCAACTAACCACTGTCTTTCTATCTGGATTTTGCTGCTGACAGGTTAAGCATCTTTGGCAAAGGCTTTCTGCAACTACCCCGAATTTTGGATTGTACCAACTCTGTCTGAATAATCTGATCATTGAATCTCTCCCTATGGGGCCGATTCACAGAACTAATCTGAGATAAAATCCTAAACTTACTACTTTTGGTATTCACAGAAGGCATTTAGTAGTAGTAAAGTTAGGACTCCTAACTTTACTACTACTAAACTAAGATAAAATCCTAAACTTACTATTTTTGGTATTCACAGAAGGCATTTAGTAGTAGTAAAGTTAGGACTCCTAACTTTACTACTTCTAAATGCCTTTTGTGAATACCGAAAGTCATAAAGTTAGGTTTTTTTCTTAGTTTAGTAGTAGTAAAGTTAGGACTCCTAACTTTACTACTACTAAATGTCTTTTGTGAATACCGAAAGTCGATAAGTTAGGATTTTGTCTCAGTTTAGTAGTAGTAAAGTTAGGAGTCCTAACTTTACTACTACTAAATGCCTTCTGTGAATACCAAAAGTAGTAAATTTAGGATTTTATCGCAGATTAGTTCTGTGAATCGGCCCCATAGTGTGTTGCTCCATGATAAACTCTTGCCATTTTAGAGAGCAAACAATCTGGCATGACTAGTCTTCCATCTAAATACACCCATACTTCATCTTCTGACCTTTTTGTACAAGCTGCTTTTATCCAAATTTCCTTTTCCCTTTCCTCAACTTCTTCCTGCAACTGTCTAATCTCATCCCATGTTTCTGGTATTGAGAAGACCATAAGTTGGCAGCTGGTTTCACCCGTTTCAATTTTTCTGTTTATTGCCATTATGTTCTTTGCACATTTATCGAGCAATTTGGTCTGCATATCTGTTGCCTGCTACCACATAGTCATTTCCTGACTGATGCGCAGCGCATTTAACAACTGCTACTTCTTTTGGCAATTGTAATGCTTCAAGCAGATCTTTCACATGTTTACTGTTTCTGATAGGAGATCTTGAGGAAGTGAGAAATCCCCTCTGCATCCAGAGTTGGCCAAAATCATGCACAACCCCAAAACCATATTGACTGTCCGTAAATATGGTTATTCTCCAATTTTTCCCAATTTTGCATGCCTTTGTTAAGGCCACCAATTCGGCTACTTGTGCAGATTTGACTCCAGGCAAACAGGATGCGTCAATTACCCCTGATATTTTACACACTGCATAAGCAGCACTTAATCCTCCTTCTTCATGTCTCAGACAAGACCCATCCACAAATAGCTCATGATCAGCTTCTTTTAATGGTGTCTCTTTTATATCAGGACGAGGCTTGGTACACAATTCAGTCACATCTAAACAATCATGATCAATTTCATCTCTTACTTCCTCATTGCATGGATCTGGCAATAATGTGGCAGGGTTCATAACCGTACATCTTATTACTGTCACATTTTCTGCTCCCAAAATCACTCTCTCATACTTAGTCAGCCGACTAGGGTTGAGGTGTTGGGTTCTTGTTCTTGTCAAAAGAATTTCAACTGAGTGTGGAACATAGACTTTTACAGAATGTCCCATCACTATTGACTCACTTTGCTCCAGACTCATACAAGTAGCAGCTACTGCTTTTAAGCAGCCAGGTAAGGCTGAAGCCACTGGATCCAATGTGGCAGAAAAATACGCCACTGGACGTCTGCTCAGGCCATGTCTCTGTGTTAAGACTGAAAGTGTACAATTTTCTCTCTCACAGCAAAACAACGCAAATTTTTTTGAATAATCAGGCATGCCCAAGGCAGGAGCTTCACACAAACAATTCTGCAATTTCACAAAGGCTTCCAAACATTCATCATTCCAATCTATTGGATCTTATGCTCTTTTCCGGGTCAATTGTATCAATGGTTTTGCCAGCATGGAAAAACTGTTAATCCACTGCCTACAGTACCCAACCACTCCCAGAAACATTCTCATCTCCTTTTGTGTCTGAGGTAGCTGCATTTCTTTAATTATTTTTATTCTTTCCGGTGTTACTTTTCTTACTCCTCTTTCTATTTTATGCCCTAGATATTTAACTTCTTGTTGACAGAACTGTAATTTTCCTGGTGACACCTTGTGTCCTCCTTCAGCCAAATGGTTCAGTAATGCAATTGTGTCAGTGACACAATCTTCTCGTGTTTTTGATGCCACCAATAGGTCATCAATGTACTGAACCAGAACCGAATTTCCAGGCATAATTAATGATTCTAAGCACTTTTTCAAGATTTGATTAAAAATTGAGGGACTCTCTGTGTACCCTTGAGGAACTCGACACCATGCGTAAATACGATCCTCAAACTTAAAGGCAAAAAGATACTGGCTGTCTGGGTGTAAAGGAATAGAAAAGAATGCCTGGCATAAATCAATTACTGTAAACCAGCCTGCATTCTAAGGTATCTGATAAAGGATCACTGCTGGATTTGGCACTATTGGACAACACGGCACTACAATTTTATTTATTTTTCGTAAATCTTGTACTATCTTATATTTCCCACTAGGCTTTTTAAGTCCCATGATCGGTGAGTTACAAGGACTGCTCATTATTTCTTTTAAAATGCCTTGTTTAAACATTCGCTCAATTTCTGGAATAATTCCTGCTTTTACTTCTGGACTCATCTTGTATTGTCGTGTGTTTGGATAAACTGCACCTTCCTTCACTGTCACCTTCACTGGGTCTACATTTGACATCAACCCAATATCCTTTCCTGTGAAATCCCATACTTCTGGATTGACTGTGGCTCTCAACTCTTCAGGTAATTCATTCTCAGTTATCAAAGAAAACATTTCATTTACTTCTGTTCCTTGCTTAGCTAACATCATCTTGTATATGACGTCCTCATTAGGGGTCTGGAAAGCGACACCAACCAGTGTACAATAGATCGTGCAATTCATCTTGCACTGTAGATCTCTTCCTAACAGATTTACGGGACTGGAATCACATACTACACATCAATGCATTTCTTTAAAGTTTCCAATATACACTTCCATCGGTTTTGTGATTGGGGTTCTAATCTGTTTATTTGCCACTCCTACGACTTCGATGGAATCTCCCGAGAGGGGTAGGTTTGGGATGTCTGCTGTTCTTACAGTACACCGGGTAGCACCAGATTCCAATAGAAAAGTGATGTCTTTACCTTCTACTTTCCCATCAACAAATGGACTTGACTGATCTACCGGCAAGGATGCGCCAAGCACGCACTCCTCTTCCTCCCCCCTCAGGCACCGTCATTGCACAAAATCCAAATTTTCCTCATCATTCTGCAAATAATATTGTGTAACTGTTCTATTATTCTTACCACTTTCTCCTTGAAATCCGGTGTTCGCACTGAACTTTTGATGGTTCACAAAATTTGGCATAGGAGCTGGTGGCACCTGATATTGTGGAGTAACTACCTGCTGCTGCTGATTCATAAGTACTTCATTCTGCATCTGTGGAATTAAATTTTGATTTGGCCCATTATTACTCTGAATACTCTTACACTCGTTCTTCCAATGTCCAAGCTTTCCGCACGCATGACAAGGAAACTTCTTCTTCGCTTCTTCTCTATTCATTCGTCCTCTGAACTTACTACCATTCGCCACTTGATCATTCTGACTCTGCTCTTTCACTTGATTGTCATTCTGAATATTGGTTTTATTCCCCTGCTGTTCTGCCAATTTTACCTGTGCCCACATCATTTTCTCCTTTAACTTTCTGCGACTTGCTTCAATGTCATCCACTGTCTTACTCTGCCAGCACAACATGTGCTGCTGAATCATCTGACTAATCTCCGGTTTCAAACCATATACAAACCGATACACAAAATGTCCCATGTCTTTATCACCAATATTCTCAAAACCACTATACTGCTTAAACACCTGCAATAACCTTTCATAATATGCGTGTACAGACTCATTTGGTTCTTGAGTTGTCCAGTCTATATTTACCCAATCTGTTTCTTTAGGAGGTATTTTCCCTTTCAAATATGTAATCACTTAGTGATATTTCTTCATCACTTCCTCTGAGGGTGCTCCTGTCTTCGAGTCTCTAGCATACTCCTCACTTGGCCAGTCAATTGTAATCTTACACTCTGTCCATAAATCAGCAGGGACCACAATGTCAAATAAACCATCCAAATCTTTTAATAAAACCTTTGAAACTTTCACAAATCTTTCCACTTGCTTATACCATTCCACTGGTTTCTCTCTCAGTTTTGGAAAATCATTTGTAAAAGACAAAATATCTTGTCTACTCCAAGGAACATGAACGTATCCACCTCCTGGAACTTCTCTCATTGGACACAATTTCTCAACCTTTTCTGTTTCCCTTACTGGAAATGCAGATGATGCTTCTCTCGCTTGAAGTTCCTCTTTCTTTCTTATCCATCTAATTCTCCATTTATCAATGTCTCCCCATTTTCGCAAAATATTCATTAATTCCTTTATCTGTAGTCTTTTACCAGAAGCATTTACACTTTCTAAATCTTTGTCAGTAAAATCCACTCGATATGGTTTTTGCAACAATTTTGATTTCCCTATATCTATTCCAATCTCTGAAGCGACTTCTGTTAGTTTCTCATGAAATACTCTTGCCATCCTGGTTATGCTCTTACATAAAAATAATAACTCTTCATCATTATAAACATTCAATCTTTCTAAGCTCACACTTCCCACTATCATTTCTTCTAATTCCACTTTCAATCTACTGATATCTAACATCTTTGGTGGTGGGTTTCGATTATCTATTTCCTGTGCCCATCTTTCTATATCTTCAGGGGTAACTACTGTTGCACCTCCAGTTCCTATAGGAACCAAAGATCTCTTCTCTCTCAAATTTGTGGGCGTAATTCCTCTCGGAGTTTCAGTTGAAGTATCTACATTTGGAAGATTCATTAGTGAAATAACTGATTCATTTTCACTAGTTTGGTCATACGTAATTATTACTTCTCTTCTGGGACTTGTTAACGGAATTGTCATGGTTTGTGGTTTCTGACAAGTCTTTTTATCTCCATACAATGGGATTACCGGACCAATGCTCACTGGTACTGTTAAAGCTTCAGCATTTAAATTTAATTGGCTTATTTTCTGAACTAATTCTTCTCTTGTTTTATTCAAAACATCTCTTTCATTATCCTGTAGCACCCTATTAAATGACGTATCATGTAAAATTTGTGGGGTTAAAGGCATTCCTATCACTGGTGCACTTGGGGTAACCTTACTAGTTGCTTCTTGATACGGTGGTGGAGTTTTAATTAAAATATCCTCCAATAACTCATCATCTGATTCACCATTTCCTGTGATATTCAAGTGTTTCGTTTTCTCCTTACACTTTCCTCCAGGCTGTTCCTCAGCCATTAACACTGGATATAAACCTTCGGATACCATAGCCCTCCTCCATTGTTTCATCTGCCCTTCTCGTGACTCATGCAAGTGTCTCGGAAAAAATCCTCTAGATCTACCACCTCTACATTTTTCGCGTTCATATGCCTCAGTCTCCCATTCTTCTAAAGCCTCGTACTGAGTTAACCTAGGTCTTGGTTCTAAATCATTCATTCTCATTCTCAAATTCTGAAGAATTCTCCAGTTAAATGTACCATTTTCAGGAAATGCCATTACTCCATCACCTTTCGTATATTCTATCCAATTTTCCAACCATACGCAAGTATGATATCCTCTTTCCATCATCATAAAGGAAGCTGGTGTCTTTGGGGGCGGAATAGGAATTCCTTCCCTAGTTAACACAGACTTATCTTTCTTAAAGAAATTCTTAATTCTCTTTATAAACGACATTTTTCTCCTTTCTCCATACATCCTAGATGAACGATATATAAAATTGTATTCTGCAAACCCTTGAAATCTTCTATTTGCGCGTCTTTTACTGGCGGTCAAATCAGAATCCTGCATACAAATCCTCTTTCTACCAGTCCTAGCAAGGCTTCTAACTGATTATCCAATCAAACTCAGGCTTACGCTCGTGGTCTAACCAATGCCAGCGCGGCCTTTTGTGATGTCAGTTCTGCTCCTTACTACTGACCCCTCCTTTACAAGGCTGCTTTTGTCACACGCCCGCTGTTTCTACCAATCCCAGCGCGGCTCACTTTGACGTCAGTACAACTCCAGCGACTGACCCCCCTTCACAAGGTAATACGAAAAACTTATTTCTCAATACTTTTCATTAAATTCTTTGTTATTAACAACATAAAAACATTCGCTAATCTGTCTGTTCCACTAAACCAAAGGTTAGAATCTTCGACGTATTCTGGAGTCTCAGAATTGCTCCTCTTCTACTGCGAGTAAAAACCTCTGTTTTACCCCTCACTTAAGCTCCGGAGAACCTGCTACTCCCCCATTGTCACCCGTATTGGGAAATGAGACCAACGTTTCACCAGCGAACCCCTTTTGCTATCATTTGCACTCCACTTTTATACAAAATAGTCCCTAATTTAACACTGCCAGCCCTGCGTAGCTTCTCAGTGTTATTCCAACAGATGAGTAACCTCACTGCAGTATGGCTTCTGTCACCACCCGCTATTCATTTCCCGGGAATTCTGGACAACATAGAACAAAGACGCTAACTCTTTTGTTAAAACATAAATCAACAATCAATAATCTATACTCATCACCAAACTAGTCAATAATAACCATAGCTCTGCTACCAGAAAACTGATCCAGCGGCCAACTAGCAACAGATACTCCACTACCATATACTCACCTGGGCCCATAAAATCACAAACACACACCGTATCAAGTAGACCGCTGGAGTCTTTTACTATCAGTTTTATAAATTTCTTTTTCTCAAGATTAGTTATTTAACATTCCTTACTAACCTTTTTACTGATCAAAAAGTTCTTTCCTCTGGTCGATGGACCATTAGTTGAAGTAATTGATGGTGATAATGAACATAACTCTTAACTGTTCTTAAATTGCAGAAAAATAACCACAAACTAGGGAAGTTTTAAAATCTTTATCTAAATTAAGACATGTGAACCATCAAAATTACAGCGCAGTCACCCTTAACTTCGGGAGAGAAATTCAATCACATTAGACATACACTTCGGACTCATGCAATGACTAATGCTCAGAAAGGGAGAAGACAGAGAGAAAAGAACATCTATAAACGAACAATGAATAATAATTACCAAGGATGGTGTGAAGACCAACCCCCTGACCAAAGGGCTGGTAAGGGTCCCTGAGATAGATCAGGAGACAAAGAACTCAGGACAGGATTCAGGACAGGATACTTAACCTCTCTAGAATACCGACGTCTGCGTCGCACCCCTCTCTGACACTCTCTTCCTCCTCGTGATTCTTCCGCAATCTTCTGATCTAACCCAATTAATTAGGATAGATATTTCTTCTTCAAAGTCTGCATTCGATTCTTCATCAGCATCTCACAGCATCCCTCCCTCCATCAGCATCTCAGCAACACGAACTCTCCGACAGCATCCCGAGCTCTGCAATCATGCTCATCCGCCTCTGCTCCAGCAATTCAGCTTACTAACTAACTAAAGTACTTCAATTATACCCTTCGTTCATCATGTACCACCCACTAAAGTCTCAATATCGCAAAAATACGAATTCTAATTGGTCAGGCAAGGGGGATGATCATCACACCATGCTTACACATTACTTTTATTCTATCATTCTATTGTTTGCAAACCCGTCCCCTTAAACTTTATTCATTTCTTTCGTTCCCATACATATTCTAGCTTTATTTGTGACAATTATTGCAAAGTTCCGAATACAAGTCTCCTCGTCTAAACTCTTCACCCTTTATTCCCAGGGCACATCATCCTCGTCCTTGGACGGCTGACAAAAACTTGGTCATCCTTCCGGGTTAATTCTCATGTAGGCATGCGCATTAATCACGTGACTCGGCTTGCCTTGTTCAGTTTCAAAGGCCCAAATACACACTAATAATAAAGTCAAAAAGACAGAAGTTATTTTCAGAAATAAATGATTTTACTGTATACCACCCATCTCTACTCTAACCCTCTTTATTTATTAACACTTTCCCCCGCATTAGTAAAAAAGCTGAATTTTATTTCGGCCAAGCAGATGCCATGCACGCGAGTCTTCAAGACTCCATTTTAATGCCTTCTGCAAATGCGCTAGAATTTCCCTCCATTTGTTAGCTCGTCATATTGCGTAAATGCAATTGATGCATGCGCACAACTGTTTCTTCGTTAAAAGCGGGAAGTTCGTCTTCTTTGTTATTTTCATTAGTACACACGTAAGCAGGCTTCTCTTACCCGCGTGTTTCTGTGGTGCGTGTTATTATTCACAAGATACGTTTAGTAATTCGTTAATAAGTTAAACAAAAGGATTGCCTTCGAGCAAGTCTCTTTCTTTTCGAGTCCTTGCTCCATCACCTCCAGAAGTGTTCTCAGGAACTAAAGAGAATCGGAGCCCTTCATGGACCCGTCATGGGTGTGAAGTGAAAATGAATCCTGTAATCATGTACTGAGACACGCTGTGACACCATATTAAAAAATACAGACACCATTTCAGTCTGGTCCCCAAGGGAAACAGACATTGCACACACAAAGTCATGAAATGAAATTTAACTTTACGTTCCCAGACAAACTGGGACCACTAAGGAAATGTGAAAGGTGGGAGTCGAGAAACCAGAAAACGCAAAATAGAGGGGTCCATCTGAGCTAAATAAAAAGGGAAATCAATGGAAAATGTACGTTGGTGTGCAAAGTAAACCCCACAGGGCACACAACAGTGGATTGGACTCGTTTAAGGGGTGATGGAGTGAGTCAAATGATCTGTTTAAGATGTTGAGAAGATGGGAATGATTTTCTAAGCATGGCATGAGATTGCAGAGTCATGCGCAATTTCTCTTCTGAAATTAGGGGTGTAACCTGTACAGTCCTGTAGGTCAAACTTAGGGCATTATTGCAGGTAATGCATGAACTGAATTTCACACTGTACACTTAGGTCCTCATGTCTGGTGTTCATGAATGTGGAAATAGAACTAGTTGGAAACTGGAGGAATACTACACCACCGAAGAGACTGGACTGGTTAAAAGTGATAGCCAGGTGTTGAAAAGAACAAAATATAAAGACCAGGAATCTCGGCTGATACATGAGAAAATATGGGGTCAGCAAAAATAATATCTGAGAGAGAGAACCTACGTAATGGCAAGTGAAAAAATACAAGGGACGAATGTTTGTGGGAAGAAGGGTAATTGCAAACCATACATGTACACAGTGAACAGGAGAACACATGCTAACTCCCATTCAACTGCTCTTACGTTGAGGTTAAGAAGCAGGTATTCCAGCAGAGTGGTATATCTTCTCTTGATAGCATGCTCTGCGGCCTAATACGACACAATTCCTGAAATTACCCTCTTTCCAATGTGTGAAGCATTGGGGTTTGATCAAAGAATATCGCTGACAGAATATCCTCTGGCAAAAATATTGGGGCATATTCTCAAGAACGTGTGATAACCACCGCAAGTGTAGCTTAACGCAACCCTTCACATCGCAGTCTATCGCGGGAAAACAACTCCGTGTCAACGTGGTATTCACAACACGGCGGTACCATGCGATAGTCACACGACAACGCGTCAAATGAACGCATTAAAAACAATGCGACGCCGCAAAAACGCGAAACCCCAACGCGAAAATAGTAGCGATGACGCCAATCGCGATACAAAAATCTATGAAAACCAGCCACAGGCCTGCAATTCCCACGCATCATGTGGGAAAATGCACTATAAAAGTAGAAAAAAAACATACCAACAAAAAACAAACAACAGCGAAGCACAATGAAGGCATCCGGAGCAAGTACAGAGGACAACCAGAACCCCACAAGCCCCCCGGAGGAACAGCCAGGGACCTCGGGGTCAGGGAAGGGCAAGGACAAGAAGAGTAGGAAGAAGCGGTTCAGTCCGCAGGAAAACAGGATCCTGATAACGGAGGTGATAGAACACCATCAACCACTGTTCGTCACCTCCACTGTGTCACTGGCAACTAAAAATAGAATATGGCAGACCATCGTGGACAAGGTGAATGAGGTCGGAGTGCTGAAGAGGACAATGGACGAGGTCAAGAGGCGCTGGAATGATGTGAAGCGCAAAACCAAGCTGAAACTCGCAAACAACCGGAAGGCAGCAATGCAGACTGGAGGCGGGAGTCCAGCGCCACAGGAGGAGCTGGACGAGATGGAGGAAATGGTGTCCACAGTCATCAGTGGGGAGACGGTGGCAGGAGTTGGGGGACCGGACACTGCTCAACATGACCAGACACAACAGCAACAGGGTGAGTAACCACCAGGGACTGGGGGGACGGGGGAAGATGGGCACAATGGCACACATGCACAATTAAGCATAGCACATCTGCGGACAAACCATGCCCCAGACCCACAACTCCCACCAAGAGACCAATGCACACAGGTATGCAACATCTCAGCACTGCATAAGCACAGAACCCAGAGGCACACCGCATGAAAGGGATAAGGGCAGCTAAATCAGAGCCGCAAGGGCGACTCCCCCAAAATGCGGCACACACACATTACATGCAGGGCACATCAACATTGACAACAATGTGGTACAAACCGCAACACGTCCACAACAGAACAGAGGACACAACTGGGGCCGCATGTGCGTAGAAACTAGCCAATCACATTTGGCACTGCAGGGAAATGTGAGTTGACAATGTACAAGTACAAACACACATCCGTGATGTAGTCGGAATGTCCACTGTCCCGCATCAAATAGGCAGCTCCCCCAAACAGTCACAATGTACACTGTCATGCAATCTGAATGTAAACATGTACAATGCGTCAACATACATGTGAACACAATGTTAAACTGCATCTCCCCTTCACATTGCAGGGGGAAATCCAACGCCTCCTGCAGAG